>VWZD01012667.1:855492-1057483 GCA_013396695.1 Sakesphorus luctuosus
GCCGGGAGACGCCGGGGCTGGGCGGGCGGGCCGAGCGGAGCTGCTGCCGCCCCCCGCACGCCAAGTTTGATCGATAACCCCCTCCCGGCCCGGGCGGAGCAGCCTCGCCGGCTCCGCTACCCACCATCTTTGGGGGAAGTCCCTGCGCTGGGGGGGGGCTGCTGGNACCCCGGCATCCCTCGCCGGCCCCCCCTCGGCTCGGCTCCTGCCCCTCCTTCCCTTCCTCGCTCCCTCCCCCGCCCGCCCACAGGCGCACGCACCGCACTCACACACGCTCACACACTCACACACAGCGAGGCGATGCAGCTTTAAAGGGGCACTGCAGCCCGGGGGCCGCCCCACGCGAGGCCGGTGCGCTCCCGCAGCCCCGAGCGCGGAGCCGCGGCCNAGGGGGACCATCCTCCCCACCACCTCCGCCAGCATCGCCACCACCATTGACACCGCTCCGAGTCTCCAGTTGCGCCGATGCCTGTGCCGCCAGTTTCGGTTTAGGGGCTGAACGCAGGGGCTGAAGAAAATGGGGCAGAGCGCGCCCCGGACCCTCCTGCTGCTGCTGGCGGGGCTGCTGGGGGAGGCTCTGGCGGGGTTCCCCAACACCATCAGTATAGGTAAGCGCCCGCCGCGGCACCGCGACCCGCGCCTTCCCCGCCAGCCGGGGGGAAGTTGTGTGGAGGGGAGCGGGGGATGATCCCGGGAGGCGCCGGGAAGAAGCCAGCCCTGCTCGGGTTCCTTCCCTTTGCTGGTGCCCAGGGGCTGCGCTGGCGGGCGGCTGCGAGCGGCGCCGGGCTCCCGCTCCCCTGCGAGCGGCGGGGATCGGGTCCGCGCTCTGCGGAACCGTGCCCTGGAGCAGCGCATCCCGTGGAGCACATCATGTGGGAGAGTCACGGCGTGAATCTGTAGCGACGTGCCCTAAACCCGGGGCCGAGTGAGCCGTGAGGCTGAGGGCAGCGAGTGAAGTGGGGGCTGTTCCCTGCCGTCCCTCGGAGCATCCTCTCGCTCGGCCGTGCTATCGCTCCACCAGACCGTGAAACCGCACGTTTGCCACGCCGCCGTGTCCTCGCACATAACTCCACAGTGGCGATATTTCGGTAGTCTGGAGATGATTTAGGAGCCACGGTTCCCCAAGTTAGACTTTTAAATCTCTCTGTGGGCATCTGTGTGGAAGTGGCCTGGTTTTCAAGGCGCACCTGCAGCTCCCAGCGACTCCCATTGCCTGGGGGTACCTGGATGTGATGTGTGGCTTTAAAAGCCTAACTTTGACTTGGATTATGTATTTCATGTAGGTGCTCTGTCAGAGTTATGTGCTCAGGTTCAGCCTTCTGCTGTTCATTCTTTCCTGCAGTGTGCAGCATGCAAATGTAACTTACTGCCACTGCTTCTCCTCAAAATTCATTCTGAAATACCTTTTCCTTTTTTTTTTCCATCCTAGGTGGACTTTTCATGAGGAACACTGTTCAGGAGCACAGTGCTTTTCGGTTTGCTGTGCAGTTATACAACACAAACCAAAATACCACAGAAAAGCCCTTCCATTTGAACTATCATGTAGATCACTTGGACTCTTCCAACAGTTTTTCAGTGACAAATGCTTGTAAGTAAATATATGGTTTTAAAAAATATTTCTTTGTTACCTATTTTTACATTCAGTTTCTCCCTTGTAGCCTAGAGTTCTCAGTCATGCAGTATAGTGCAACAAATGTGTACAGTGATGTGAGGTTAGTACATTTGCAGCATTATATGGTTGAATAATACCTTAGGAAAAGTTCTCTCACCAGTTCTTTTCATCCCTTTAGTTTTGTTTTCCTGAAAAACAACCCTGTTGTTGGTGTAGCAATGCTGTGTAGCTGCGATCAGTGAATTGCCGCTGAAGTAAGATCCCTTTTCTGTTGAGGCTACAGCCTAGGTGTGTGAAAAGGCATAATTTGCCAATAATACCATGGAGGGAAAAGTCAGAAACAACTGTTTAGAACTGACCTTGAGGAGATAAAGCTATAGGGGCTTATTTGCCTCCTCTGCCCTGAAATACTGAGTTGTTTTCTTACCATGAAAGTCCTGTGGAAAGCTGAGGAGATTGTAAACTGACAAATACCATTAGAGCTGCGGGGAGAGAAAATGGAATCAGAACGCTTGTTGTTATGTGAAATAGCTCTGCACAAGCAGTGCATATGTATAATTTGAGCTTTTATTAACAGAAGATGCTAAACAGAACTTTGAATATTGCTAATGTGGTGTTAAAATGCGAAATCTCTTTCAGAAAGACATGTGCGTGTTCTGCATTTTAAAGAGCATTCCTTTACCAATCGTAGTTCCTGGATATTTGTTTTACTGATGTTGCCAAATTNTGGGGGGGGGCTGCTGGAGACGGGGGGAGAAAGGCAATCTCGCAGCCAATGAGCCCTGCCAGGCTGGGGTGAAGACGAGAGCAGAGGGATTTGGGGAAGGAAAGAATAAAAAAAATAAAAAGAAGAAGGGAAGAAAGGAGGGGGACCATCCTCCCCACCACCTCCGCCAGCATCGCCACCACCATTGACACCGCTCCGAGTCTCCAGTTGCGCCNCGGCTGCGAGCGGCGCCGGGCTCCCGCTCCCCTGCGAGCGGCGGGGATCGGGTCCGCGCTCTGCGGAACCGTGCCCTGGAGCAGCGCATCCCGTGGAGCACATCATGTGGGAGAGTCACGGCGTGAATCTGTAGCGACGTGCCCTAAACCCGGGGCCGAGCGAGCCGTGAGGCTGAGGGCAGCGAGTGAAGTGGGGGCTGTTCCCTGCCGTCCCTCGGAGCATCCTCTCGCTCGGCCGTGCTATCGCTCCACCAGACTGTGAAACCGCACGTTTGCCACGCCGCCGTGTCCTCGCACATAACTCCACAGTGGCGATATTTCGGTAGTCTGGAGATGATTTAGGAGCCACGGTTCCCCAAGTTAGACTTTTAAATCTCTCTGTGGGCATCTGTGTGGAAGTGGCCTGGTTTTCAAGGCGCACCTGCAGCTCCCAGCGACTCCCATTGCCTGGGGGTACCTGGATGTGATGTGTGGCTTTAAAAGCCTAACTTTGACTTGGATTATGTATTTCATGTAGGTGCTCTGTCAGAGTTATGTGCTCAGGTTCAGCCTTCTGCTGTTCATTCTTTCCTGCAGTGTGCAGCATGCAAATGTAACTTACTGCCACTGCTTCTCCTCAAAATTCATTCTGAAATACCTTTTCCTTTTTTTTTTCCATCCTAGGTGGACTTTTCATGAGGAACACTGTTCAGGAGCACAGTGCTTTTCGGTTTGCTGTGCAGTTATACAACACAAACCAAAATACCACAGAAAAGCCCTTCCATTTGAACTATCATGTAGATCACTTGGACTCTTCCAACAGTTTTTCAGTGACAAATGCTTGTAAGTAAATATATGGTTTTAAAAAATATTTCTTTGTTACCTATTTTTACATTCAGTTTCTCCCTTGTAGCCTAGAGTTCTCAGTCATGCAGTATAGTGCAACAAATGTGTACAGTGATGTGAGGTTAGTACATTTGCAGCATTATATGGTTGAATAATACCTTAGGAAAAGTTCTCTCACCAGTTCTTTTCATCCCTTTAGTTCTGTTTTCCTGAAAAACAACCCTGTTGTTGGTGTAGCAATGCTGTGTAGCTGCGATCAGTGAATTGCCGCTGAAGTAAGATCCCTTTTCTGTTGAGGCTACAGCCTAGGTGTGTGAAAAGGCATAATTTGCCAATAATACCATGGAGGGAAAAGTCAGAAACAACTGTTTAGAACTGACCTTGAGGAGATAAAGCTATAGGGGCTTATTTGCCTCCTCTGCCCTGAAATACTGAGTTGTTTTCTTACCATGAAAGTCCTGTGGAAAGCTGAGGAGATTGTAAACTGACAAATACCATTAGAGCTGCGGGGAGAGAAAATGGAATCAGAACGCTTGTTGTTATGTGAAATAGCTCTGCACAAGCAGTGCATATGTATAATTTGAGCTTTTATTAACAGAAGATGCTAAACAGAACTTTGAATATTGCTAATGTGGTGTTAAAATGCGAAATCTCTTTCAGAAAGACATGTGCGTGTTCTGCATTTTAAAGAGCATTCCTTTACCAATCGTAGTTCCTGGATATTTGTTTTACTGATGTTGCCAAATTCAGTTCTATATAGTTTTTATTGTGAATCTTTGAAAATGAAAGGAGTCCTCTTGCAAGGTAGTTAAGACACCTTGCAATGTACAGATTTATGTCTGTATGTGATCTAAAGGACCTCTGAATGCAACATAGTAACTTTGTGTTATGAACAGGTTTCCTCTCACAGCAGGCAGGTTTATATTCACAGTATAAAATGTTCAAAGAGGAAGAAGCATTGTACTGAAATAATAAAGTACTGGAGTACAGAAAACTAGTATCTTTAGCTTTAAATCAATTTCATGTTTTGAATGTATTCTTTGAGTTTGTGGGTGGTTTTTTGTTGGTTTTTGTTTTGTTTTGTTTTTGTTGTTGTTGTTGGAGGTAGAATAGTTCTTATACTCCTGTCCCATGGTATATTCTGAGAAAGCTGATAGTTAGAAAATATGTAATTAGGAAATATTTGTACAAATTTTGGATTGATATTCTAACATATCCCCCATGTGACTGCTTCTTGCTAGTGCAGCACTACACTTTTCAAAGGGCTTTAAATTAGGACCCTTACAACTTTTGCAGGGGGGTTAATTATGTAGTATTCAATAAAAATATTTGGTCAGGTAAAAAAAATAGTAAATAAAAGCATGTCTCTACTTTGCATCTTATTTTACTAATCCTATCCGGCCTCAACAGCTCTTACAACAAACATCAGACTATTAATCCATAATCAGTGTAATCCCTTCAAGAGGCTGTATCTCAAACACACTTTCCTAAATATCAATTATATGGATTTAAACTAAATACATTGAACTGCTTAGGTGATTAATTATTGTCTTTTAAAAGTTCACCAGCACTTCTTTACAGATCCCACCAAGACAAGTGAACCACACACTTGTTTAGGGGCAGCCAGTATATTTAGTCAGTGTGCTACTCATCTTCTGACATCTAATGATTTTTGTCATTGCTTATTAAAAGCTATGGTGATTTTTAGGAAGGTGAGATGGTTTTCTGTAGTGCAGGGCTGCATGTTCCAACACCCATATTACCAGTGTAGTAAAACTGGGAAAACTTAAATCTCTGGAGAAACTGTAGACTAGAGAACATGAACCTACAGTAACCTATTTAAAAGTAGATGTGAAAGAAAATGAAAAGGTGACCTTGTCCATAGCTATGTCAACCATCTCATAATACTGTTGATAGGAAAAGAATAAAGTGAGTCCAAGTCACCATCATACATTTCAGTAGCTCAAAATATTTTTAAAAAATAGCAGAACAGTTGCTCTTTGAATCTGGAAGCAATTGTCTTTGAAAGTCAGAATGCTCATGTATCAATGCATGAGGATGAACTCATAGCTCCTCCACTACCTGGTTAACATCCCAGCCTAAGTACCTCTAATCACATCCTCCTTCCTAGTGGAGTGGCAGATAATTTTAGGGTGTTCCCACATCCACGAAGGAATTCTTTCCACAACATTTTTACTTCACATGGAGATAAGCATATATTGTCTCCAGTGCTGTCACACAACCTTTGATCAGTATTTGCAATTGGCAGGAATCCATACTAGAGGAACCTGCAGTGACTCTGCCTGCCCTCACTGGAGAGGGAGACGGGCTGACTGTGGTGGGATAGGTACAGGAACTGGAGAAATTGGAGAAAGTATCATGTGTAGCTCGAGCCTAGTGCCCGTATCCATAAAATAACACTTTTCATTCTCCTTTGCTTTGAAGTATGTGATAGTGACTGTAGTAAGTGTTCATGAGTGTGGGAATTGAGGGGGGCTCTGCCCAGGAAAAACTTATGTTTTTAATGTACAGCTGCACATCCCACTTGATGCAATCTGGTGCATTCCAGAGGCGAGAGAAAAAAACCCTCTTCTGAAGTATTCTCATGAGCCAGAGAAAAAATGCCCACCTCTGGTACGGCTGATTTAGCAATATCCCAACATGGGAACAAACTTGTTTAGAAGCAAAGAAAATTCCTGCCCTAAGCCCCTCCCTCTCATTCCTTTTTCAGTTAAATGATGCATGATCTGATTTATGTACATGTATTCTTGCTTTACTGCTAGCACTGAGCCCTTCTCTGTGTATTTAATTTACACACATTCATACAGTATTCATCCACACTATTTATCTGCCCACTTATTTATTTAGCTGTATGATATATTAACAGAGAACAAATGCAAACACAGATGAAAATTCCTGTGTAGTTAAAGGTGAATTGAAGTTTATCAGTTGGCTCCAGGGAAATTATTACATCTTTTAAAATATGCAGCTTTTTGCTATCAGAAGAAACAGAAAGGAAGTTAACTTGACCTATGAATGTATAAAATCAAAATCACGTTCAGTTTTCTTTAAAAATGCTCAGGTAGGAACTGAGCTGGCCTTTTAAAAATGTGAATCTAACAATTCAAATATATAAATTCATCACTGAAGCAACATCTTTCATGCTTTTCTTATAACCTCTGCTGCAGGATGTTAGTATTAGTGTTGAATTGTGTGTGCATAGCTCTGTAGATCATATTCCCTAGAAATAGCCCGCGTATGCCGTTCTGCTCTGCACTTGTAGTGCACTATACCAACACTGCTCCAGCCTCTGCAGTGTCAGCTCATTAGCACACAGATCTCATATTCCCTCTCTGCACTGTCATTGCAAAAAATTGCTGTTGTACACCTTTACAGCCGACAAATGTGCACTTGCGTTATGTACAATTTTCAAGAAATATTTAGAAAAGTAAACTCAACCTTCTTCATATTCTCCATGGAATTTCTCAAAAGAAAGCATTAGTTTTCATTAAACTCTGTTGATCATGTAATGATAGTGGTGGGATGTGTGCGGATGAAAAGGGGCTGTGATTGCACAATCTAATTAATCTACAGGCAGATTTCATCTTTCAGCTAAACCTAACCTATCAGCTGCAAATTCTTGTGCCATTAGTTATTCTGAGTTTATTTTAATATATCTCTGAACCCAGAAGACTTTTTGTATTTTTCAACATATTGATGTGCAGTGTTTTTTTTTTTTTCACAAGCTCTCATTCTTCAAGAGATAAAAAAGAGGGAAGACACAAAGACATGCTAACCTTAAGTTGCTAAAATCCTGTAAGTGATTGCATGGGCCATTTCTTGAAGGGGTCTGATTTCAGACTTTCTCAGAAAAATAGACTTTAGCATCCTTGCAGTCCTTGTGTTTAATCTTTAAAATTCGACTTGGAAGATTTTAATGGAAAAAGTGCCTGTTCATTGTTGTGAGAATGTTGCTGAAAATGATACCTCAGGACTGGTAGCAGCCAATTTTCCCAGTTTAACTGCACTGCTCCTTTCCCAAAGCACAGGTGTCTGTACGTACACGCTCTCAGGCTCACTCACTCGCACACGGGAACACATGGCGCACACGTGCGTTTCCTTTAGGTGCTGTTCAGCATTTCTTTTTGCCAGTGGGCAGATAATTTGCTTCCCTTGCATCTGTGTGCTCTTTGGCCAGCTGGCAAAGGACACTGATGCTGAAAGTGGTCAGCTCCCTTCTGCCAAAAGCAATAGCATGTGTCTCTGAGAGTCCTGCCAAGTCTGGGCCATGCACGGATGGTTTTGCACAGGGTCGATGCCGCACTCTCCCACCATGGATGCCCTCTGGTTTCTCCAGCGTTCTGTGGTAAAACACCTGGAAATGTGTTTTCTGCACAACTCTACTCATTATATATCACTGAAAATGCCTTTTAGGATGCAGAAGGTGCTCAAGTATTGTATGTGACTGCTGTATGACAGTATCAGGTGGCTTCAGTTGTGGGGTCAGAGCTTTTGCAGTATTGGGCCTAGGTCGAAAGATGTGTTCCAGCTTCAGCTGGAAGTTTCCTCTTCATGGCAGAGCAGATGATTTGTCCTTAAGCTGAATATGATCTCAGTTTTAGCAGAAGGAACCCTGCAACTTTAAACTATGTTTTATTATTTTTTTAATTAGTTTTACAGTAAGCTGACTCTCTTTCCTCCTCTGCTGCATACGGAGCATTGATGTACTGTTTAGGTGTTTGGGTTCCATTAAACTCACACTGTAGAGATGGAAAAAATGTGGTTTATGGATGGACACTTTTGAGAAACTCTGAATTCAGCAAGTGAATGAAGAGTAAACCATGGTGAAGAGCACCATTTACTTCTCTAGTTTCAGAAAGATTTTGTGCAGATGCAGACATGAAATTGTTCATTTTTCTTATATAGCACTGGGCCTGCAGCACCCATAGGGCTGTTAGGATGGGTTGGAGAGCTACTGATTAACTAGGCATTCCAATAAAATGTGTAACAGCTGTGGTTTGTCTCTGGGAGGAAATGGAGATGCCATGATGGGAAACAAGCCTGTGACAGAAGCTTTTAACAACAACAGAAAAACCCCACAGTTCTGTTGAAGGCTGACTTGGGAGCTTGTCCAAGAGGCACAGAAACAGTGGGTTTCTTTCCTCTGGGTTCGCTGTGTTCAGTGTCTGGGAGGTGGGAGGCCACCCTACTGCAAGTGGAGGACTGTTATGCAAGAAGGTGTGAAATGAGGCAGCTGATGTATTTTCAGTGATTCTTTATTGTCACAAACCATCAATTTAACATTTTCCATTTAAAGTACATATTTTGTCATTACCAATTTTGGAATGCTAATTTTAATTTAGTAGGCATCCTTAAAATGTTTTAGAATATGTTATTTTTAAAACAGCAACAGGGTTTTTTCATAGTTCACTTCAAACCAAGCCAACCCATATAATTGAAAACCTGTGTTCATTTATTTTGAGAAAGGTGTTTATGTGAATTTGTATTTGCACTCAAGTTGCAGCCTGAGAGCAGTACTTTCTGTGCTGCTGGAGAGTAGAGGTCACTGGAAGGCCATGACCCCCTTTCTAAGGAGGCTCATGAGGCTGCCAAAAGCTCTGTACCTATTGTCATGAGGTTTGCTATGTGGGAGCTTGTGCTTCCACTGGAACAATGAGGTGTTCTAAAAATAGAAATATAGCAATGATTGATCTAGATTAAACCACTTCCTGTGGAACTGTGATGATCACTGCAGTGAAGCAATTTCCAGATTTCATCCATGGATATTTTCTTCCTCTAAACATGTTTGTGTTGTATTTCCCATCAGAGTCAGAGGCTTCCCTGTGTTGTATCACCTGCTTTATATTATCGCTGATCTTCAGAGTATTAGGTGTCTTAGAAACCTCAGACTTGAAATCATCTTGGAGTTTTTCATGTGTAGTCATCTGGTGAGAACTCGAGAGTAGACTCTTCTGTCAGGCTGTTTGTGGTCATTGCAGTGTGAACCGTAATAACTATCCCAGCCTCACAGTACGTACTCTGGCCTGACTGTATCGGGGACTTTGGAGATATTTCTGTATCACCACAAATGCAGAGTTCATTTATCAGTGTGTACCTATATGTGAAGTATTCAGAGGCAATGCGTGCCTTTTCGGTAGATCTTACAAAGATGTAACTATTAGTGATAAAACATATATATACACAGAGCAGGAGAGAAACAGGTGATAAGGTTTCTATGTAAAGAGGAAGAGTGAACGTAGGAATGTATTATGTCAGTGGATCCATGGAACATTCATTCCTGTGTATCCTCGTTGTGTCTGAGGCTCTAGATCTGTTTTATCATCTTTACTGTTTCTCAAATAGCAAGTGGCAATGTGCAGCCCTGACACAAACACTACACAGGAGGCAGAGACGCCCGTGTGTGTGAGGATCAGTCTGCAGGGGCACAGTGCTGTGTGTAACTTGCCCAGGCACTTGTGAAAACAGTGAATTGCTCTCCTGGAATTGGATAATAGCTCAGTTGAGCACTCTTCTGCTGGAATGGAGAGTTCTATCTGGTCAGTTGTATGTAATTATTTTGCCAGATGTTTGGACATTTCAGATGTACTGAAAGTATTTTTCCTTGATTTTTTTTCAAGTGCAATTTACATGTTCACTTTCAGAACACTTATAGTTTAGGTGACTGCCTTTGGATGCTTGGTCCTGCCCTTGTGCTGTATTTGTTGGAGTTTATTCAAATGTGATGTTTGAAATTCTGATCAAGAATTTTAAAAAATGCAGGACTGTATGGGGATTCATTGTTTTGAGACCTTTTTAATAAGAGGGCTGTCTGTAAAATTATGTATAGGTATCTGGGAAAGGTACCACTCTTTGATGGTGTATGGTCTATCTTACTTAATTTTGTGTATACTTCATAACTTTTACACATCTTTCTCCTGGGCTGATGGGTGTAATGGTGTTGGCTGATTTCACCATTGGCAAACATCAAGCGTTTGGGTCTGGCCTGTGTGGTAAAGGAACTGAATGGAACGTGGGAAATTGTAGAATCTTCTGGTGGCTCGTAGCATGATTTGGAGTAAGTAAATTTGTCCTTTTTGGTAGTGCAGGTTTGCTATCCCTTGTACAAGGTTAGTACAATTTACCTGTAACTGACAGGTATTGCAGGGTGTTTTCAGTGAAAAACATGTAGCGTTTTGGCTAACGGCACCTTCTTCAATTTACTGATCACTTCGTCCCTTTCCTAAAAAAAACCTGCAATCAACCAAACAAACAAAAAACCCAAACAAAAATAAAAACCCAAACAAACAAAAACACACACCCCCCCAAAGAAACCAAAACCAACCCACAACCAAACAAACAAAAAGAAAAAAATCCCCACCAAAATCCAGCCGACTTTTCATCCTATTGAAAAATGAATTGAAATCAGCACTTACAAATTTGCTGTCCATGCTGGAAGAGGACGTACATTCCCACTGATGAACCTGGGGGAACATGTGTCTCAGCTGTACAGCAAGCCAATCCATCTCTTGGCAAAGGAGGAGTTTTCAGCTCTTTACCTGAAATAAGCAAAGCTGTTGGAGAGAAAGCAAGTTTAATATTGCAAATTTCTTTGTCTCCTAGGCACCCTGGGTCTTTATTATGAGCATGGTCCATAGTTCGACAGCCCAGCGTGTGCCCAATTCTTACCTACCTGATCCCACACTCAAACTGCTTATTTGAGTGATGGGAGGAAGAACCACCTTTACTAGAAGTGCTGCTGTCTGTTGATTTCTCCCTGTGAGATCTGTAAAATGTGCTGTAATCAGTATCTGCCAGCTGCCAGCTTTTCTGAGAGAGGTGCAGCAGCGCGTTTCAGGGGTTGCTGCCTCCCATGATTTCTTTGTCTCATTTCCATTCCAGAGATCTTAGCCCAAGATAGGCGCTGCCGCCTGCTTAGTGAACATGGCTCAGGTCTTGCGAATCACAGGGTTGCTACATCATGACACACATCTTGATTTGTCTTTGTGTCCTGCTGTGTGTGTTAAATTTCTTAAAACTTCCTGATGGTTGTCATTGATGTTGCTGTTTGTGTTTTTCTTCCGTGGAGGAGGTGCAGGGGGGAAGATGGTCTGGGGAGAAATAGTAATTATTAAGTTTTTTCAGGTAATGAACTTTCCGTAGCCTCTCTGCAGGAGAGACGCTGATTTTTACCAATTACAGACGTTTTGTCTTCTTAGACGTTACCAATTTTGTCACCAAGTCTGAATTCTAATGAAGTCTGCTGGTCAGAAAACTCAAGTTCACGTGCATTCTTTTTTCCCCAGCAGTTAGATGAGAGCTAATTAGCGTCTATTGATTTGCGAAGGACTGACCCGGAGTCTAACCCTGCATTGAATCAAAACTGTTAGGGGCATTCTAAATTGTCTAGCAAGTTTAATGTAGTCACCCATCTTTCTCCGAAGTGTTTGTGCAGTGGTCAGGTAGCATCTCCAGAGTGGCTTCACTACCATTGTAGAATATGTCAAAGGAGTTGGACTTAAGGAAATGCTGAATGAGCAGTCAGCATAATATCTGCTATCCAACTTTGATTTTTTTAAAAACATTGCTTTTTGTGCTTATTTGCTTAGGACTTCTTGATGAATAGAAAATAATGCTATAGAGAAAAAATGTGCGTGGTCATATTGTGCCAGCTTATGCTATTTCTTTCCTATTTCAGCCATGTCAGCAGAGTGATTCTCATGACTAATGGTAGTTTTTATATATTTGTTTTGAATGCCTCAGCCAGCTCAGACCAAGTTTCTCTATGGAACCATTATCCCTCTGCTGTTCTGTGTATCCCAGAAACTAATTGTATATCCCAGAACATCATCACTGGAAATGATGGGACCTGTGTGACTTGCTAATCTTTCATTTCAGATGTAGTTCCAAAAAGGTTTTAAAGATTAGATTGGGATCAAGCAGAAAATTAGAGAATTAAAAATAAAAGCTTTTTTAATAGTTTCAGATTTAAACAAAAAAACCCCAACTTGGTTTCAATTGAAGCCAAATGTTTTGTTTTAGAAATTATGATTTCTGTTTTGTACATTTTTTTTCTTGACTTAAACATTTTAGTGAAGTCTATCTGAGTTAGCAAGATGTTTCTGCAGGCATGAATCTGCCTTTTTCAGTGTAAAAGCACCTGTTCTGTCCAATTTTTATAATGACATATAGATGATGGATGTGAAAATAAAATTGTGTGTGGTTTGGAAGAAGCTGTCTGCTTTTTTTCAGGGTACGTAGTTCAAGCTGTTTGTGATGGATTTTATGGATAGATGATTTTTGTCAGTTAAGTATGTATAGCATGTCTTTCCACACCATCTACAGGCAACTTACTTTATTACCTGGAGAGGCAGTGAGATAAGCCCAAAATTGATCAAAATGAGACCAGTTAACCCTCCTGAAGTTTTCCACTACTCCAGTTGGGCACTGCTGGTGTGGAAGATGCCTTGAAGCATGCATCACATGCAGAGTGTGGGAAACGTAGTGAAGGTTTCTGCAGCTGCAATGTCCTGTTTCCAAAACATTTGTATCAGATGTTCTTTACTGCCAGGTCCTTTGTTCTGTGTAACACAAAACAAAATTGCAAGCTGTGATACTTAGTTATGTATATTTTCAATGACCACTGGGACTTAAATGTTTTAATGCTTCTTTGTTCTACCCTAAGAGAAAGAAAAAAAGCCTCTTTATGTCTCATAGATAAAGAGGGGCAGCCAAGATACATAATGGGGTCTTCCTCTGATGTGATTTACACCAGGGTAAATTCGGAGTAGCTCTGTTTGAAGGAGTGAAGTCAGTAAAGGCTAAAAGCAGGGTAGTCCCTCCTGAGTTTAAGCCTCTGGATAAGTAGAGGATGTGGGTCCAGGACAGCCAATGGATTCTTTGAGGGAGACTCCAAACATCTTTATCAGTACCAGGACTGCGTAGGTTGTCCAGACTCTTGACTTCAGCAACTAACTGAATACACCCTTGTGTTGCATTGCACATATTTCCTCTTGGAACTTTGGGAAATTTAGCAAAATGATCACGTTCAGCAGTAATAAGTGTCCCTTTATAAATGATTCTGGGTATCTCAGAAGTATCTGTAATAGACTGTGTAGAGCAGAATCTGCCAAGGAAAGATTTTGTTTTTCAATTGAAACAAAATAGTGTAAATCAAATAGTCTCCAGTGGAAAGTGCTGACCTTGCTTTTAGCAGAAGGCACTTATACCGTCTCTACTTTCAAATTTCCTTTTTTTTTTTTTTATCCTTTCCCTCCTACTTGTTTGTTGCTTTGGGTTTGTTGATTTTTGGATTTTTTTGGGTTTGGGGTTTGGTTTTTTGGTTTTGGTTTGGGTTTTGTTTTTGTTTTGTTTTGTTTGTTTTGTTTTGTAATTGTGAAGCTTTCACTGCTTTTCTCTGCATAAGTTTATGGATTTTGCAATTCTTTTATAAATAGAGGCTGTGACATTAAAGACCATAGACTGTTCTGTGAAATTTAACTCGTTGTGTCTCTTAGGTGCTTTCATGACTAGTGATAATCTTGACCGAAAAACATGGCACCTTTTTCTGAGTTGCTCTAGAGATAATTCAAGAACAGATCTCTGGCAAAACAGGGTCTTTTAGGTGAAGCATAAAACTAACATTTTAAATTATTTTCATCTGTAAAAACACCCTGTTGTTTTTCATAAATAGGGAACCTATTGTGAGTAGTGATGCTGCTAACTTCTGCATCCTGGTCAGGTTCCAGCTTGGAGCAGCATCAACATAAATCAGTTACTCTCCTGGAAGCTTTATTCAGATAAATTATCTGCACTTCCTGTCTTAAATTCTTATTGTGTTGTTCTGCAGTGCTAGCCCCTGTTTCACATAAGATGCATTTGAGATTTGAAGCAATCTCTGCAGATGCTGGAGGATACAATTTGATATTAAAGTATATTTTCCTTGTGGGCTTTTCTGAAAAGATTCTGTGCTATCTTGGTACTATCTGGAGATTCTCAGCGTTAATAAGAATTGGTTTGTTAATTGACTCCAGAATCTGCTGCTCTGGAATTGTCTGCCTTAATCAAGATCTCCATGTGAACTTAAAAATGGCATCTTTCTGGTCAAAATTCTATTTTGTACAATGTGGTCTCTAAAACTGCTTATATCAGCCCGGTGTATTTCTAGTACATGTTGGGTTGATTTCAGTCTATTGCAACATTCTCTGTAAGGAGATTAAAATCAGAATCGGTTATTAATTGTGTTTTGCAGAAGCCTGGGTGAAGCTGTGTATGAAATATGAATCTGTCATTGCTGTTTCTCAGAAATTCAGCTCTCTAATTCAGTGTGTGGGGGGTAGACTTACAAAAATTATCTGGAAACTCCAAAGACAGGGGACCTTCTGCAAAATGGGTGTGGGAAGGACAACAGCAGTTTGAATCTCCCCTGCTGTCCTGCCTGCCTCATCCCTGGATGAAAGATGCTATAGAAGTGTAAAGCATTAAGATCAAACCTCCTGGATAATCAGGACTGTGACTTTGTTCTGCATGACAGAGAAGGGCCTGCGGTTCAGACACTGCTGCCTGCCTGCTCCACTGAGCCTGCCAGCGAGAGGGTCAATTAGTGCCAACTGCAGGAGTGTGGCTCTGGTACAAAGGCCTGCATGCACTTAGAACTGTTCATTTAAGCTCTCACTATGGACTTCAGCTTAATAACAGTGTGTGCTGCCACCTATTCATTTACCTGAAATTGAGAGACTATTTTACCAGTTTAGTCATCCTCCTACCCAGTTTGGGTGTTTTTCTGTGACTGAGTCCAGCTTTAAATCTCCAAGAGAAGTGTATCATGTTGTGCTGTGATGATTACAGTTAAAGTGTGTAGAGATTTATTGCTAATATAGAATAAAAAGTAGTAACTTTAAAATATTGATGATCAAAGCAATAAAGATGTGCAGCTTGATAAATTCCCCCATTTTTAAAAGCTGGCTTTTCTTTATAAATGTCCTGCAGACAATTTTACTTTGACAATATAATCAAGGCTTTCCAAACAGCCACAGCCTGCCTCATTTCTCAAAGGTGTAGAGGCACCAACTGGGTTGTGAACTTCTTTTTTTGTCTACTTTGGTAAGTGAGTGTTCTCTTTTCAAAGTGATTGGTGCCATCAGTCTTTCCACTGTTGGTGGCTGGTTGAGAAACATCCCACTGCAATGCTGGGGTGGTGTTGCTGGGTGTGCTGGTTGTCATTCACATCAAACTAGCAATAAGCTTGAAAATTGGATAATGCTACAACTTGAAGATTACTTTAATTACCAGGATATAAATTTTCTGAGCAACAAGATTTAAGAGTGAAAAATGATAGTTTGTGGCTGTAGGTGGAAAAATGTGACTTTAGAAACGGTCCAGCAGTGGTTTGGTTACCTGGGTATGCTGTTGGTTCCTGCTCAGTACCCTGTTCAGAGGGCTTGGGCATTTCTGCAGAGCTTGTCTAATTCTTTGTAGCATTGCAATCTGTGTGAAGGAGCTGAGGTGATGGCCTTGGCTCCCATTCATGGTATCCACAGAAGAGAATTACTGCAGTCCAGTAGTGTATTGAGCTCTCTGCAGTGATGGCTCATGGAAGCAGAGATCCTGCCTGGAAGCCAAGGAGTGCCAACCTCTAGGTCCTTGGCAGGACTGATTAGTCTTCTGTTTTCCCTAGAGTACACACCAGTCATCTTGAAATTCCTAACCAGTGAAATTAGGTAGAAAACCTAATGATAATTCCCAGAGGTTAGAAGATTTTCCTGCGGGAGCAGGGGGTATGTGCAGCAGCTCGGGGCCAGTGGCCCACCAGTCTGCAGGTTCTCATACTGGGCAGCAGAGGTATTGCAGTGCTAGCCCCCAGCCTGGCCAGGCTGCCAGGGAGAGAGAGAATCTCTAAGGCCACAGCAATTGGATCTTTTTCACTTCAAGGCTTTGGAAGCTTTCTTTGGGATCTGTACTCCACAGAGATGTGGTTTTTTCCCTTTAGTCAGCTGTCCTTATTCCTTTTTCTCTGTCCTCTGTTCTTGCCTTGCTTTGATAGATAGGAACAGATAGAGCATAATTAAAAAAAAAAAAAAAGAGCTATTTCGCTTCCCAGAGACAGCGAACAGGCCTGTGAATGGCGCCTTCTGTTCCCCGTCTGCCCGCGTTCACCTCGCACCCAGCAGCCTCAGCCTTAGTCTCATTCACACCGAGCTGTTAGGTTTGTTTCACTCTCAGAAACTCCTTTGAGAGTGGGCAAGTTTCACACCGAAGTAGTTGAAGATCCCAAACTTGCTCACGTTTCCTCGTAAGCGACATTAGTCACTACCCAGGGTAGGTTTGCTCGGATCACTGGAACTTTCTCTGAGTCTGGTTTGACCTTTGAGGTGTTTTCCAGTCCTTGAGATGGTGTGAGTTTCCTGCAAGGCTGGAAGTGCTGTAGCACTGGAGGGATACTTGAGCTTTCAGTGGAGCCTGTATGTAAATACAGGAACTGTGTGAGTGGAAAACCAGTGTAATTCATCAGCATTTCTTCAGTTTCTTGAAGCCTGCCATGCCTTTTGCACTGATACGAGACTTCTGCAGCTCCCAGTGATGAACCCCCTAAAACAAATGACTGAGATTAGTATTATTTATAGATAACCACAGAGATCATTCATCCCTCTCAAGCTGTTTATTTTTGGGCAGCCCAGTGAAACTGATGAAATTGCCAGTTGTCTGAAATGCTGCTGCCAGTTGTTTGAATGAACGGTATTGATTACAGTTACAGGACTATTCATCTCAGACTGGCACACATACAATACATGGATTATAAAAATGTTGTCTCTGTTGACAGCTGGGTTATGAAATGATACACTGAATTATATGTCCTTGTAGGCAAGTGTATACATTGACTTTTCTCATCCTAATTCAAAAGTATTAAAAGTTACTTGAAGGAATACCAAATAGAGTATCAGACTTCGAAAATACTATGGTATCTTCATTAGAAACAACGAGTTAACAAGTTTCTATTGAAATGAGCTGACACAGCAAAACTCTAGTGAGTCTAAACAATCTGCTGTAGAACGTTCTATGTTATTAAATGAGCAAAGTTAAAGTTCTTAGAAGATGCAGGTATAAAAGAGACCAATTAAATCTACTCTATTACCATATTTTTGTTTTAAAATCAAAGAAAACCTTGAGGTGAACCCTGTTTGCAGTCCGTACAGTCTTCTGACTTCAGAGCGAATTCCTTCATCTTTCTGATTTTTTATTTTAAAAATATGCAGTGATGCAGTGATCGTGTTTGTCTACACTTACCCTTAAAAGTTTTCCATCCTTCATTCTGTCACTTACTTAATGGTGTGTATCCCAGTTGCCTGGGTTGCTCCATCACAACGCCTTTTGCTGTGGGATCCACTGGAGAGGAGCTCAGCAGATGGCCCGTTAGCTGTGGCTTCTGTCCCTTCACTGGAACAATCTGTTCCTCTAACTCAAACGAGTTAGAACCCCAAAAGTTGAAATAAAAGCCCCTTTCACATTTTAGAGGATGTGCTCTTTCATTGATGTATTGCTGTGTACTTGAAGGATTCATATTTTGAAAAACTGTGATTGTTAAACAAAGATTAGATTTTTAAGTACTGTGCTTGAAAATTTCCGTTGTCTTGCTCTGTAGTCACGAATGAGCAAAAATAGATTAAAGTGCTCAGAGCATTTTTATTTTAAGTTTCACTAATGCTTACTTGTTTATATCGGAAATAACACCACTGCCTCCAGCTGCTGCCTTGAGAGCAGACTTTCCCTGTATTTACCTGAACTAATTTGGTACATTGAACATAATTTCAGCAGCACACAGTGCTGACAGATGTATCTGTAGAATGCTTGGATGTGTTTTAAAATGTATGTGCGATTGTAGCAAATTTATTAAATTTAGGGTTTTATAAAATATGGAAGTCCAGCTCAGAGGTGGAGTGGATTGACTTAGCGTGCCTGATGGAAGAGATTTGTATCACCATGGCTCTCTAAATGGTATTTGGCAGTTCTTTTTGGCAATAAAGACTTTTTGATAGAAATCCTTACAAATTTACTGTGATTTGTGTTTTATTTAGTTGCCAAAGGATCATATTCTTCTTCAGAAGAATATTCGTTTTGCATGTGCATATTTGCATTACCTGTGATAGCTTTCAAATAGAATATTTTTTATCATAATTTCAGTTTTATCAATTATCAGTTTCCAGAACAGGAGAACAATTTTTTCTCTTGTTCTTCCTTTTTTTTCCTTCATCATCTGAGATTTTCTCCTTAACTTGTAAGTATGATTTGTAACCATGAAAAAGCTTCATTGGAGTATCTCTTGTCATTGGTTTTTCAGATGCTAGCAAGCCACTTTTTATCTGTCTGCTCTCTTCTGCTCAACATTTCTGCTTCCTTTTCCTTTGTCTCAGTCTCTGCAATGAAGCTGTTCAAATACCACCACTTTATTGATGATGCTTTATTTTTAAATTCTTTCTACAAAAATTTAATCTCCTGTTATGAGACAGGATATGCTCATTCTCTCAGTAAGTGGATGAGTTAGCGGAATAAATATCCTACGTGTTCATGGAGAACAGACACCCCACGCCCCTGCTGTCAGCCTGGAGAGATGGATGCTGCTAATAATTTGTGTGGTGCAGTGGCTGACAAGATAGAGTAGCAGGAACAAAGCACCAGCGAGTGCACCTGGCAAAATTTAGGGGCATCTTCAGCTGTGAATGGCTCTGCTTAATTGTTGCCGAAGCCTCCCCTGCTGAAACGATACATCAGAGTAGCACAAGCTGAGAAGTTGGGATGGCTGAACTTGCTCCTGCTGCTCACGAACCAGAGATACTGTAAATGCAAACAGTAGGTGCTCCCCTTACCTCTAATTAAAGCATGGATGCAAGTTTGACTATTCAGCCGCAGTCTCGAGTTACTCACAAGGCCAACCTGGGAGTTGAAAAGCAGGTATTTTTGCTCCATACATACTCTCAATACCTTTGCTTTTCTGGTTTCCTTGACAGATAGGACAGCTTGAGGGTAAAAAATGTACAGTGATGAATCTTCCTTTCTTCTTCTTCTTCTTTTTTTTTAATATATAATTATGGGAAACTGACATTTTCTACCATTCACTTTACAGTACAGAAAAAAATTTCCTAGGAATCCTAAGGAAAGGTGTCCTTCCCTAAGTGGTATTTTCTCATTTTTTTTGTGGAGCTGCAATATATATATGACTGTTTCTGTCCTGCTTGTCTTTTAAAGATGATCAGTTGTGATAATAAAGATTATATGTGATGGTTATCCTGATTCTTTAGAAAAGAATGGCAGAGAAGGAATACTATCATTTGAGAGGATGCTTGTATGTGGCTTGTAGCTAAAAGACTTTCTGTATTCTTCAGTATTCTGTGCACTTGTCCATAAAGGCCTTAACATCTCGTTGGAGACTCAGATGTTGAAATTGGACACTCAGATGTCCAAACTTGCCTTTCAGGAGTCTGCTCAGCTGTATAAAGTGGTGGGTGGACATTGTAACTCCGGCCCCTGCTTTGTTCTTTGTTAGTAGCCATATCCATTGCAGGATCCAATGTGTATAGTTTCCATCATGATCTTCCATTAGATGTCACTCAAATGTCTGCTTTTGGGTGGGGTTTTTTTGTCTTTCAGCAGAGTGAGAACATGTGGGGTTGCTTAGCTCAAATAAGTGGTTATTTTTCAGATCTAGTTAATCACAAGGCCAAGTTCTTCACCTGAAAAATCTTTCCAGAGTTATCCATTCAGACAGCTTTTTCTAGTCTTGGGCAACAACTACACTTTTTAAACACAGAAATCTTGATTACAAAGTTTCAGAGGAAGAACCCTTCATCTCAGGTTCATTATCCTTACTTTTAAGAAGTCTTGATTTTTATTTATATTTTTCTTTCCATGCAAACTTGGTTTTATTCTTTTTCACTAGAGTTGCGTCATGTTTGTGCAGACATCTGCTTATGTCAAGGACAAAAAATTTAAAATTTTGTGTACAGCAGCAACTTTGTGAAATATTATTGTAATCAGTAATGTTCCTTAATAAGTGACAGTATTATTACTTCATTCCTGATGAGAGTTTCACAAAGATGAGTTAAGTTTTCCAGGGTGAGATTAATTTCTCACTTGCTCCCCCTCGGTCTCCCAAAACTGATATTCAGAAATAAATCTTTTAGGAGAAGAATTTAATTATCTTGCATTTCCCATGTTGTTGGCTCTAATTAGCTGACTGTGCTTTGGATTCTGTCCCTCATTTTGGAAGTTTGAATGGACTCTGTAGATACAACGGTTTTAGAAAGAGACCTGAGAATGCTGCTTGTCAGAAGACTACAGCTCTGGAGAACGTGATGAGTTTTACTTATTGGTTGACCCAGCACATTTATTCTGCTTAGCTGAAGTCATGCAAATCCTGGATACTGAACTTATTTACATTTGTTTGAACCATCCTTTTGGTAAAAGGAAAGATTTTTATTGTGGCAGTTCAATGGTATCTTATTCCCTAGTAATACTCTCTCTCTTATGTTTTTATTCAAAGTTAATTGTGTGATAGCAAGATATTGTTTATTTGAAAATGCTTTTGAGAGCTGGGATATAGGACCAAGTAAGTGAAGGGAAGCCACAGCTTAGAAAAGGATCCAGAGCCAAGAGAGTTAAATTGCACTTCTTTCTAAGATGTGAAATGGCTTGAAAATACTCCTTTCTAGGGCACAGCCTTGGTGCGTTTGCTGGTGCTGTTGTGAAAGACTTTCAATTACTGTGTCATAGGTGGGTCTTATGGAAGGGAAGTTTTCTTTCTGAAGAATAGAAATTAAATCATACTTGGTGTCTCTAGGAACTACAATGTAGTGTGTAGCCACATATTCATGGCTACTGAATTACCCTGTTTTCTCTCAATCTCTCTTGCTGTTCCTTTAGTCCCTCAATAAAATTAGAGGACAGATTCAGAGTAAAGAGGGGGCTCCTATCAGCTGACCAACATCTGAATCCTTGTAAAACCAAATAATTTTGGTGGGGTGAAAAATGTCTATCAAACATAGATTAAAACAGAATAAAATCCTAAAGATTCTGTGCTTAAAGAGACAGTGTTGGTTTATGGATTACATATATTCTGTGTACAATTATTTCCTGCTGTCCTTACTCATAACACCAACATGACAGAAATGGAGGGCCAGGAAGAGGTTTTTTCCTTTGGTTTTGAATTATGATGGTTGCAAAATACTCTGGGATTTTTTACTCTGTGGAGTTTGTAATTTGGTTTGGTTTTGAGTAGTTCCTGTAGGTCTCAGGAGTTCTTGAAATATTGGACTGTCAGTGCTTAACTAAGGCTAGTGACAGCCTGTGTTTGCACTTCTTGCATGTTTTTGCAGATTTTTATTGGCTTAGTGGAAAACTGTAGAGGTCAGTATCTTGCTATATGTTCATACAATAACTTCAGAGCTCAGACCTGTGCTCCTAACCAGAAAGGCTGTTACAAGAGTATTAGCATAATGAAAAAGATTAGAAACAAATTGGAATATTTTAAAATGTTTCACACTTACTTACAGCAGATTCAACAGTGAGTTTAGCCCCTGAAGCAAAGAATAGCATAATAGAGGGACTTGAAGGCCTGTTTTTCTTTTATGGGTGATCTCTGTAGAACAGGAGGTAAGAAATATTGTCTGGACTTCTTGTGGAAGCTTGGAAGAGCTGATGAATTCATCAGTGCCTTTTATGCAGCTCTTCTGGAGGATTTAAATCTTCATGTCTTCAATTTATTAAATTATTATGGGAAAGTCATTCTATTCTTATAAAATTCATTTTTCTTATGCAAGTTTCTGTGCTATTTTTGTTATAGAAAGGTATTGTCTCTCTGATAACATTGCCAGTGGGAAGGAGGTCTTGGACTGGCTCATGTAAATGGAAAATACATGGAGAAAATCAAAGTACAAAGAAGTTGGCTGTGCCTATAGCTGACATTTCTTAGAAAATGATGTCTCTTAAGCCTTCTATTGTAGTTTTAGAGAGACACTTCACTTAGTCCATTAATCTATCTGAAAGGCTTTACTACCTGTGTTCACCAAATAAATGTATTCAAAACCTACAAAGTTATAGAGTCCAAAAATAGTCTGTTGATGGGCTGCTTTGAAAAGTTCACCCTGTCAAGGAGTCTGTCTGAAAATCAGACTAGGTAGAGTCAGTAACAGTAGCCTGGCATTAGCTGCATACCATTTATCAGTTTAAACAAATATGCATTATCACACTCCTTTTTGTTGCCTGCCCCTTGGATAGACAGGGTAGGAATACGCAGGGATAGAGATGTTTGTGGTGAAGAGAAAGGGGTTTCCTGTTTTGGATCCTGAGTCTGTGGTGTGCTGCTGTTTTTGCTACATGGTATCAAATGATTCTCTTCATGACTATTACACTGATTCTAGCAAGAGAAAAATATTTATTTTAAATTTACTCTGAAATTGGCACTGAAACTTGCAAGTTTCTGCCATAAAGATTAGAGGGTTTATTCCCAAACCAGAAAAAGCTTGGAAACTGTTGCAGCAAATTTCCCTCTGCCTCATTTTTTCCTCTTCCTTCCAAGTTTACGCAGGGGTTTTGCAGGATGCTTGGAATTTGTTGGTGCAAGTTGTTAGCAGCATTAGTCATTCTTACGAAAAGCCAGACAGAATTTTTTTAAGCCTTCTAATAAATGCTGCTGTTACAGAGGCATTTGGATAAAAGATTCTAATAATCCCTGTCTCTGGAGGTGGAGCATATCTGTGAACCAAGAGGCTAAGGAATGAGTTGGAAAGTAAGCCCTGATGAAGATGATCACAGAGTAGTTTGAAAAATTATTTATTCAATAGCAACCAAGTTTTTTAAGCATATATTTGTTTACATGCAAAAACCCCAGTACATTAAAACACATTTGAAACAAAGTACAAATTATTAAATCAAATAATGTACCAGAAACTTCTAATGTGAAAAAATTGAGAAGTTGGCAGTGAGCACACTGGTTGCCTGTACACTTGAAACAACAGGAATTCATGCCATCACTGATATTAACCTTTGTGAATATTTGATATGCAGCACACACTGTCTTATCTATCAAATTCCACTTTTTCAATCAAAAAAACCTGCTGGGGACATCAGATGATGTTTGCAGTAAAGATTTTAAAAAATCCCAAAACCAAGGAGGACAATGAAGATGCTTCGGCACATAAAGTTCTTTCATGAGTTACTTTATACTTCTTGGGAGGCACCAAGAATTCAGTCTTAGGAGCCTCTTGGATAGGAGGATGTGGATGCAAGGTGTGGACTTGAACCCAGTGACGATGAGCCATGATGTGAACAATGTGTGTAACTTGGTAACTTTGGTAATGTCCAGAGTATCTTCAAAAGAAAGTTAATGTTTGCTAACCATGTTTCCAGTAGGGTGGAGCTGTAATGGCTATAATGTAATCCAAATTTTTTTTTAAATATCTGTGATTCTCCATTTGTATTTCTGCTGATGAGACCGCAGACATGGTAATATCACAGGAGGGTCCTCTAGCCTTAATGGTGTTTGTGAATAAAAGAGATTCTAACGCATAGGAATGAAAGTTACGTGAGTCATCTTGTTTTCTGGTAACTCCCTGGCAAGTATGTGTGCATGAGAGAGAGAGGGAAGAAAGGGCTGATCTTTGAAATCATCTCAGTACCCCTAATACAGTTAGAGTGTAATGGAAGGGGGATCTCCTCCCAGAGTGAGCATCATGGAAATTTGATGCTCAGCTCTGATTCAGTATCTTGAGCACGTACTTCAGTCTGTGTCTGTTCATCAAAACACCCAAATGTGTTCTCAAATTTGTGCACACAGCTCTGGCATCCAGGACATTTAGTGAAACCTTGCTGGTGTCGATGACACAATTCTGTGCCTGTAGAATAAGGCTGATTAAACTGTGGTTCTTTAGGTGTATGTTCTTCTAGAGAAAGTCAAGTGCTGCCCCACACTGCCATTGTCTCATGACACACCAGGATTCTGATGAGGACTTCTAGGACTTCTTGAGTAGAAACCCAGGGCTGCTAGTCTGGCTTTGGTATGAGGCATTTAGCTCTTCTCTGTCAAGTGGAGATGTGGGAAGAGCCCCACTTCTCTGTCACCATCACACATACCCCTGAAGACCACAGTCTCTTGCTGTTGCTGATAATGAACGAGATTGTTCTCTGTTTTATGAATGTAACTGTGTCTCGTGGAGCACAGAAAACACATTCGCACCAGCGTAACATTTTGCTATGCAGCTGGCTGAGGGCAGACTTTAAACCAATATTTAAAGCTATGACAATCTGTCCAAACCCTCTGAGATTAACAAAAAATTTCAAACTGGGTCAGTCTGTCTTGAATGCTCCCTCCTCCTTTGAAAGGGCAGCAATCAGTTAAGAATTAGCATGTAGCAATGTGACTTTTCTTTCACAGTCAGGCTTTTGCTGTACCATTTCCATCAATTTTGGCTTCCACATTATTCAGCTGTGCACCAGACAACTCTTTTGTTTTATGCCAATTAACCCAGCTTGATAAATAGTGATTATGCATAATTTATAAAGAATAATATTCTTGTTGTTCCCTGTAAATAAGACACTGGCTTAGTGAGGGTACTGGTCTGTGAATTACTGTCAGATGTGATTGTGAAGGTCCAGGAGGCTGGTAGCAACAAGGACTCTTTGGACTGTAAGGCAGATAGAAATTATAAGGAGAATAAAAATAGATGGGTGATGCTTTTGTAAGGGCAGTTGGGATTTTAATTTTGCATTTCTGTAGTTTGCTCTTTTGGTGTACCGAACAGGTCTCTCAGATCTAGTCCAGCTCTCACTGAGTGAACTTCTCCAGTGCCATTGGTGAGTGCTTTATTGGGCCTCTAAGGAGCATCTTGAAATCATTTTCCTGGCTGCTGAAGCCAATTTTCACAGCCATTCTGTTTCCTCTTCTGTGTTAACTAACCTGAAGCCTCTCATCCTGATAAGCTGACAGCAGTGGGACACGAGAACTGGGTGAGGATTGCCCCATGAACCTTGAGTAAACTGGGGGAGGAGATAGAGAAGTGCGAAATCCAGTCCACTTGTCTGAGATGTACTTGCAGCTCTTGCTGGAATACTATTGCAGAGTCTCCAGAAGAGTGTTAGGAACTGTTGGTTTGGGTAAACTGGGTTGTCTGTCAGCCAGCACCATGCTCTGCATACATAGAGCCAACTGGAAACCCTCCAGAGCTGGAGGCTGCTTTCACAGCTGCTGTTTTGGCGTTTGCATCTCCTTTCTCCTTGGACAACCTTAATTGTGGCCTTCACCTCATGGTGAATTTTACTCAGTTCAGTGCTTCAGGTGTGTTGGCCATTTTGCCTCTTCTATCTCATCCTCTCTAATATATCCCCACAGGCCTATAAATGGCACCACCTCAGCAGACTCAGCTCATCTTTCATCACACTTCCAGGGCCTTGTTTTGATTTATTGCCTTTCACCACAGTGGCCCAGAATGAAGTCAACTTCTGAAATCACTTAGGGAAGGATCTGCTGAACAAGCACACATTTAATAATACGCCTCTGCCTTTTTACTTCCTCCATAGTGAGATGTTCTGGTGAATAAGAAATCCCTCCAGAGTACCGGAGTGCTGGGAAGAGCTGCTGCTGATCTGCAGCTCTGGGCACGGCATTGCCTTCCACTGCTGTGCTTTGATTCAACTCTGCAATCTGCCCAACATCCTCCACTGCAAAATGCTGCCTTTTTCTGATGGGTGTGATTTTTTTTTCTTTATACTACAAAGCTCTTCCTTTCTCTTAGCCTGTGGTTTGAAGTGTTGATGAGAAATATAAGATAGCTCATCTCTGAAGATAGTAACAATAGCAACTTGGTACTCCCTGGCCTACCACATCTTGTCATGTTTTTATTAAAAACACTTTTTTCAGCATGTCTTTTTTGTTCCAAGGCAGAGTGGTTAATGACTTTGGAACTCTTATGACCTTAAATAAAGTTACAGAAACATTCATGATTTTATATGAAACTATTAAATGTTACTATTAAAGTGTGTGTTGGAATATGTATGTTAGTAGAGTATATTGGATATCCATATTACTATATTGGCTGCCTGTAAATAAATGGCTGCCAAATTTCCTGGTGAGTTATAACTGAGTAAATTTGAAAGAACGGAGTTTTTCTTATTTTCCTCTCACCAAAATTTTTAGCAAAAAGGCTCCAGAAATTAAGAGATACAGTTACAATCCAAAGTGATCACAGCATGCTGGCATAACACAGAAGATTAAAATTAAAAGCATTTCAAATGGTGCAACAGATGGAAACAAGTTATTTCACTCGAGTGAGTGTTATGTATTTGTGTTGCATGCACACTGTCCGTGTTACTGCAGAGATTAGTCACGACACAGGAGTTGGAGTCTTGGATGTGAGGGGCGCAAATGATCCTTGTTTGCTGGGAATATTTTTAGACTCCCATGGGAAAAGCTTTGCCAGGTCCTCAGGCTCCCTCACACAGGTGTCAGCTCATCTTCCATGCTCCATGGAGAAGGGAGTGTGTGGTTATATGTACAGGATAGGCTGAGCCTTTTCTCAGGGGGCAAAGCTCGATGAACTGCTTTACATCCACTCGTTAAGGCTTTAACACTCTCTAAACTTGAGGAAGGCCCATGCCATAAATCTTAAGTGTCCAGGATGGTGGAGCTGCAATGAGGAGCAGAGTGTTGGCATTGCACAGACTGCTACTGTTGGCGAGGCATTGATCATCTTGGGCTAGCTGAGCAGAAACATCTCTTCGTCAGGGTGCAGAAGTCAGAATACTGATGCCTGTCCATTTCTCTCCAGCCGTGAGTTTAACTGTCTACGGAGATAAGCCTCTTGCTGCTTCTCTTACAAATACCTACTCTGGTGTCAGGACCAGCATAGGCAGAAAGCAGAAGAGCCCACAAATAACACAAATCCACAGCACTTCAATCTGAGTCCTGCAACAGTGTTACAAAGTCTTCTTTCTAAAAGCTTTTTGTGTAAACCTGCATGGTGTGTTTTTAATGTCTTTCCCTTAAAACTAAAAGGAATATTTCCTTGTGAGCAGCTTGTGGGGGTGGTAGGACCAAAAAGGAAAGTGGTCTGTTAACAGTAAAAGGTTGTGAACTGCCAGGATGGATTTAAGAACAGAAAACTTGGTTATAGTTTGTGGGGTTTGGTCTGAGAGCTTGAACTCGATCTTGTAAAGACAAAAGCAAGATAATGGAGTATTCTGATCTGCATGTCCTTAAGTACCTAATATGTTTTTTAAATCATCCTCCAAAAAAAAAATCAGTGGATTTGTGTGGCACATATATATCTCCTCTCACCTTTAATCCATTTTAAGCTTTAAACCCCTGTTTTGCTTCTTTCAAACTCCAATTGATTATACTTCAAAATGAGTCATGGTAATCTGACTCATATGTTTTCAAAAGGAATGTTTTCATAGTACTCAGAATACATGTTATTTACAAAAAATCAGTTTGTAATAGGGATCCCAGGTAAACAACATCTTTATGTAATTTGGACCCCTTGATATAAGAGGCTGACGCCTTTCCTGGAAACTGGGTGGATTGACTCCTGGCTTTCTTCCACTGTCAGAAATGTGTTGTAAATATAGAGATTCAGACTTTACACAATCTTAGTTTTGGAAGTAGCTTGGGAACTAAACAGTAGTATAAAATAGCAGCACAGGTCGCATAGCCTGCTGCAAGCTACTCAGGGTACCTGCAGTACTCTGGGACTAGAACAGCTTTCAGAAAGTTAAGCACAGCTCTCTCAGGACAGTCAAGGTTGTATTCAGTCTATCTTTTCATCTGTCTTACAGTTTGGTGCTTAAGAATGTCCTTTTTATTGACATTTTAAGTGTAGTAGCTAGTTGTTTAAATACCAAGGCTTTCATTTGCATATATATCAAATTGGGAGTTTGAGGCCAGAGAGGTTTTGATCCTGGTTTACCTTTATCTGACTAAAGTTACGCTACTGGACAACCACCTCAGACCTGAATGCATATCAGCTGCCTTTCACTGAGTGCTTTCTGAAACTGCACCTTTCCCTTGTCTGCCTTTCTGTGTGAAAGGGTCTGACTGCAGAGGTGCACTTGTTTCTCACGAGCAGTCCTTGCAGGTCTTGACAGGCACCTGTTGGCCCCGTGGTGTGCGTGAGATCTGCTGCTGCTGCTGCTGCTGCTGCTGCTGCTGTGCCCACCAGCACTGCTCCAGCCTAAGTGACCTATTTTTATTGTTGCAAGCTGGCATTTTTCATACACTCATAAAATTCACACAAATGTTTCAGTGTGAGAAGGAAGATCCAGCATACAGCAAACTCGTGTTAATCGTCAGGGTTTTATTTGACCGTGGTAGTGTATATAAAAGCCAAAATGTGATTTGTAAAGTTTAATGAGTCAAGTATGACATAAATAATTGGGCATATGAAGGAAACCGAGGTTGTGGTAGTGTATTTGTACAGCACCCAGCATGAAGGAACTGTAATTGGGATTGGGGTTCCAAAGTCATCCTGGAAAGCAGATAAGAAATAAAGACTCCTTTAATGATGTGTAATGGAGTTGTGATAGGGTGACCAAAGTAATCTTCAACAGGATCTTGACCAGAGAGTGTTTGGGGATGCTTGGAGCTGAATATGTGTTTTGAATTGCTTTGCAGTAAATGGTTTGCAAAGTATGAATGGATTAATTCTTATGCCTTTCATTTGCAATTTAATAGTATTCCTCTCCTGGTACCTGAACGTGCTGTTTTTATTTTATTTGCTCTCCTAAAATGCAAACTGAAGGAAGTGTGTATATTTGAAGAAGGCATTAGATTGAACGAAGCAAGCAAGCCGAATAGTTCTGCATAAAAAGAACTAGAGAAAACACTGCAGTTGTATCATTGAGAAAACTGATGCCATGAATGGAGTAGCAAGAGTAAATCATGATATTGTTTTGGGTTCCATGTGAGGTTTTGGGTTGGGTTTTTTTTGTTTTGTTTTGAAGGGATTTTTATGTGTTTGTGAGGGCATATAATTTTCTAGGGAGGATGAGAAGTGATGTTACAGCCAATACCTCAGGAAAATTTATATACAATTCCATGTTGTAGCTTTCTTGGTACCCTCCTGCCCTCAAGAATATTCACTGTAAGCTATGTCAGAAATAGCTGTTTTCAGAAATACATCTTTTCTCACCTAAATTTTTAACAGTACAGTGACTCAGATTAGCTCAGTTGGTTAAAACTTAGTTGTAATAATGCCAAGGTCATGGGTTCAATCCCATATGTGGGCCATTGACTTAAGAGTTGGACTCGATCCTTGTAGGTCCTTTCCAACTCAGAATAGTCTGTGAATACATATCTGTGAAATATTTTCTTTGTGACAGAATTCAGTGTCTTAATTAAAATGTAGAAGATGGTTTTATTTGCTATGGATAAATGCAGTTCATTTTAAATTTTTAATATGAGTTTGTCTTTAAAGGAAGCTCTCAATTCTGATTGCCTGGAGCCCCTGAAAGTAGCTCATTCTACATTCAGGGGCACTGCTGTGCTGATCTCCTCAGGGCTCAGGGTAGGGAGAGTGTGCCTTTTCACTCAGGATGTTGAAAGGGAAGTGGAAGAAAGCAATAGAGGCATTGTCCATCTCTCTAAGAGCAAGTCTGTTTGCTTGCTGTAAGAGCGATGTTAGTGGTAACCCTTACATTAGTACAGCATAGGATGGAGCCTCTGATAGAAAATGGCAACTGCTTGGAGATGCACTGCATCCTGTTCCATTAGAAAGTAGTTCCGTTAGTCTGCAGAAGCTGGCAGGGAGAATTATCTGGAATCCAAGACAATTGGCAGAAGAAAGTGGAGGGAATAAAATTGTTTCACAGCTGAGGGAAACACAGAGCCCAAACCTGAGGAACTGGTGTGAGCAGCCAGTGGGAATGTCAGTTGTGATGGAGTCCCAGCAATGCCTGTCCTGCCAGAGAGCTTCAGGAGCATCACTGAAGCAGTGCCCTTTTGGCACAGGTTGGTTTTGTCAGACTCACTTTATAAGAGATTGATAGGGATAAATGGGAAATTACTGGTCCATCAAAAGAGAAATGAAGAAGGAATAGTATTGTCCCCTCAAACCCCTGACTCCAGAACAACTGAACTCTGACATCCCATGTGGAAGTGCACTGGATGCCACACCTGGGAGGATCTTGCTGACTTTTACAATTGGGTCACTAACGGTGATACTGAGATCTGCCATTAACATATCTCTTCTGTTGACTTATGCATCTTTTCTCTTAACAAGCAAAATTCAGACCTGCTTGTAAATGTTCCTAGTAACGCTTCAGTTGTTTTAGTAAGACTGGAAGTTAAAAAAAAAAAAAAAAGGTGTCAGGGAAGTTTTGGCTTTAGCTTCCAGGCAATAGACAGTAGAAATGTCAGAGCCTGTACAACCTTGCTGTGTCAGGAATACTCACAGTCACTAAAAGATAGAAAAACTAAATACTATTAGAAAGCAAAAATAAATTTTAAAAATACACAAAACATCTAATATTTTGCGTGAAATGGGGCGTCTTTTGAGATTCTGGCCTGCAGCCTTCCTGGGGTCTGAGTGAAAAAAATTTTACATGGTTGATCTTAGCAGGTTTCAGTGGTGGGCCTGATTTGACAGGAGGGGGGATGGAACTGCAAGGAAAACAGAAGTCTGTGTTCATTGGGGTAAACTGACACTTAGGATGGCTCAGCTGCTATTCAGTACAGAAACCAAGATTTTTATTTATTTGGCTTAAGTGGGATACTGTTTGTGTGGGTTTGGGTTTTTTCTTTTATTTATTTTTGTTTGTTTGGGTTTTTTTTAAAGTAAATCCTGCTTACCACTGTGATCTCCTTGGCTCTGAGCATTTTCCTTCCTTGGCAGGAAACACCAGCCTGTCATGACCTTAAAGTTTTTTATCTTCTCTTGACATGCTTGAGAATTCACAGGCTTCTGTCATACCATCCCTCCCTCTCCTGAGCACAATGGCAAGTGGCAGCTCATGTACTGTGAGAAAGCCCAGTGTTAAATCTCCAGTAATAAATACCTTGCACCTAATGCCAAAATAATGGCTTATCATGATGTCCTGTTGGAAAGCTGCTGCTCAGGACCCCTCTCCCTTGTTGTGGACGTTGGAACTTTTTCAGATCAGGTTATAAAGCGACTTGCTTATGTGCTGTCCTTGGAAAGAGATATGCAGCTACATAATTAAGAGCAGTTTCATAGCTCAGCAAAAAAATTGGGGTTTTTTTCTTGAGGAATGAGGTTGCATCAGGATTTGTCCAAATCATTTCTTTAACAGCCAGAGTATGTGTTTGACCATCTGCATTTTTCAAATGGGGAAAAACAAACATAAATCAACTGTGATTAATTAAGGGAAAATACCAAAATTCTTACTCAAACATGAAGATTGTTCTGATTGTCAGTAGAGAGTACTTTGTAAAAAGAGCTTAAAGCTATGCTGTAATTACCCTTTTTAAAATTTTTCTTGTGGTCAGTGATTTTGGAATAATAATGCAATTCAAGTGAATGTAATTCCACGTTTGGTTTTTGGAAAATAAATAACAATATGGCTATGAGTTCCTGGATATTTGGTAGGTTCATTTGATCACATAGATTAGGTCACAAACTATATGAAAGACCTAATGCTACAAAACTGTATGAAAACTATGAGTTTTAAAATGCAAATGAACAGGGACAACCAAGGTAACTGGCCTTTTAGCTTTTCCTTATAAAAACAAAGGTTTATTTCCCTTTTAAACAGGTTGGTAAAATTTCATTTGCACCCTACAGTGCATGCAGGATAGATAGTCACAAAGAATAAGCTACGAAGAGAAGGCATATTGTTTATCAAAGGATTAAATCTTTGAAATTTGCAGTGACTACAAACCTGAATCAAGGAAAATATGATTGGACATAGAGTTGTGTTTATGAGAAGATATTGTCGGTGATCCTTCCGAATTTGTAGGAAAAATAGTTGCAAATACCTGAAAGGCGAAATCAGCAGCTTCTCCTCCACACAAACACCAGCTCCGTGTTGGCTATAAGGTATTATTTGGAGAAGGTCCTGCTTAGGGTCAGGTTGTTCACAGACTTTATCTGGTTTTTTTTCTCAGATTGCTCACAAATTAAGAATGAGCTCTTTGCATAAATGAGAACAATCTGCTATGAAAATACATTTTAATCCAGTGTTTTAAAATAGGAATGAAACACAGAAAATTATGTCGGAGGACAAAGACCTTGAAGCATTTTCGACCTGTTGGCCACAATGCCTTGGTGCCAAATCTCAACGAACAAAAAAGAGCACAAACCTGACCACTTGCAGCTGGTTCCCAGCACAGTGCAGAGAACAGTGGAGAGGAGCTGTCCACACTGGGGCAGCCACTGTCAGTTACCTTTAGTGCTGCACCTCTTCTCTGCTGAGTCCAGCAGCCCCAGTAAGACCTAATCCATACTGTCCATTACAATCCTAGGCTTGGATGACATGCTGGGCTTTCTGGGCTCCCACATGACTTTTTTCAGATCAGATGTCCCTATAAATTTGAGTGATTTCAGTCGAGTCACAGTTCAATAGTATTCCTGAGTCTTATACCTCATACCTGATATGAAATAGTGGGTGAACCCAGAATTGTTTGAAATATTCTGAGTTTTTAGGATGAGGAGACCTTTGAGAATGTGTTTTGTTTGCATTGCAAGAAGGGATGTTTCCTGGAATGCTTGCTTTTCTCTGCAGTACAGAATCTACATAAAAACTAGTAAACTAGGCCATTAATAAATATGTAAAAGCTTAATCTGTGAGGTAGAGGCTCAGTGTATGTGAGGACACTGAACTCCACTAGTCCCACTCCATTGATTATTCACATGGAATTAGAGGGCTTACAGACCATTGGAATGATTTGGAGACTGCCAGACTTTCTAATGTAATCTTTATATTTTCCTTTTTCCACCTGTAAGTTAATGCTTTTTATTTGTTACTTCAGCAGATCATTTTTATGGTAGCTTTTCTACTTTATATCCTGCTGGTCTATAGTTTAACAAAATGCCTTTTTAAACAGTGTATTTAATTCCTCGCTCATTCCTCTGGGAATAAAGTCTTACTGTATTATAGCTTCTTTTATATCTTCTCTTTACTGGGGTTGAGAACTTCTACAAACTTTTCTTACAGAAATCACCACTTCTTATTTCCTTTCTGTGTCTTGTGTTCATCTCTTTTCTGTCTACCAGCTGTTATTTGCTGCTGATATCCACAGCTGGTCGTGTCCTTTACAGTGGCTTTAACATTGAAAAAAATTCCTTAACAGCATTTTTATTTTTGCATCTGGACCTCCAGGAAGAAAATCAGATTTTCACACCTGACTGCCTGTTTGAGGTGTTATCCATGATGCTGTGTCAATGAGCTAATGTTGTGGAGAATCCTTTTTAAAATTATTCTAACAGTCTTTAGTGGTTCTGAATGGTAGCATTTATGGTGGGAAATGTTTCATGATGGTACTTTCAGAAGAAATGATGCTGCATATTTCTGTGTAGAAATCATGTCTTCCTTGCTGGTAATTACTTGCCCTTGCTTTTTGCAAAGTTAAATACACAGCATTTTGGGAAAAGCGTTTATTGGGACTAGCTGAAAATTGTTGTTAAATCCAGTTCCTGACAAGCAAAATTGTTAAAGTTGAATGAGCATTTTTCTGGGAAACTTATTTTCATTACAAGTGGGACTTGCTCTTCTCACCGCAGAAGTGGTTTGATTAGGAGTGGTGCTTTACTGTGGTTATTGCAGTGTTACAGTCTCTGTTAGGAGCCACAGCCCCAGCACCTCCCAGATCAGCTCCCTCACTGTCTCTGCTGCAGAATCCCTCCAGGGAAAGAACCCAGGGTCACAAGAAGTTTGAACTTTTCCTACAGAGCTGAACCACAAAGAAACTCTTTTTTTCCTGCAACTCCCATGAAGTTGGCATTGTTTATAAATTGAAATATTTTCATTTTTGTCCAAAATGCTCATTGTTCAACCTCTATAAAAGATGGGAAATAATGAAGTGTTTCCCCAGATAAATACTTGTGAAAAACCCACCTTTGTCTGCATTTTGATTATTTTCTGGTAAAAGATGAGTTCCCCAAGAACTCAGAATGGTTAATTACTAAAAGCCCCCAGCCTAAGGGATATCAACTTTTGTCCTATGAAGCAACAATATGTGTTGCTCATTTGTGTTGTCCTATAATAAGCCACAGACCTTCCAAATTGCTCCTGAAAGGTTTTAACAGTAAGATAAGAATATGAATTACTCACTAAAAAAGACAGAGATTTCAGAGGTGTGAACTATAAGGCAATAAAACATCCAGACTTCTTTGAATCAGATCTGAATCAAGGTTGGATACCAGGAAAACTACACCTTAACGCTTTGACTTTTCAGCAGACCTGACATCTGTTATGTAGCTACTAACAGAGCTCTCAAGGTGCTACTCAAGGGAGGGAAGGTATTTTACAGACAGCCAATGTAATCATGTGTTTGTTTTTAAAGAACATAGAGAGATTGATTATAACAAGATAGCAAGAGAATTCACAGTCCAAAATGTATTCAGGCCAGTTTAATTGTTACGAAGTCAGTACAATTTACTGCTACACTGAAATTAGTATCTATTACCTCATTAATTCATTCCATCTGCTGCATCACACAGAATAATTTCAGGAATGGTTAGAAGCTTTACCTCAAATGTACTTGGAAAGTTTGATCGCATTCAGTGTTTTTCAGATTTTCACACCCTTGTCTGTTTTTCTTAGTCTGTTCACAGTTTTCCAGAGGAGTTTATGCCATCTTTGGATTCTATGACCAGATGTCAATGAACACACTGACGTCATTTTGTGGAGCCCTTCACACATCCTTCATTACCCCCAGCTTCCCAACAGACGCAGATGTGCAGTTTGTCATCCAGATGCGGCCAGCTTTGAAAGGAGCCATCTTGAGTCTCTTGACTTACTATAAGTGGGAAAAGTTTGTGTACCTCTATGACACAGAGCGGGGTAAGCACCATCCTTTTAACTGATTTTTATATTTCATAGCTTACTCTTAAGTATTCCCAGAATCAGTATGTGCAGCACAATTTTCTTCTGGATGTAGGTGGCACATCCTGATGGTCCTAAAAAGAAGAAACTAAAGTAAATGGATAAATGAAAAGAAGGCATCTTCATACCATTGTTCATTTTTAAAGACATTGTCTGGAGGGTGCTGTTAACTGTGTAAGCACTCAATTGGCATACCTGGTTTGCATGGAACCACAGACTCAGCACTTCCCAGGGTTTTTCAGTCCTTGCAAAATAAATAAAATTTGCACTATAAGGGAGGTTGTTGGGAAGACCTTCCACTCTGTGTGACATTGCAAAGCCCACACCACTTTATGTAAATGCACATTTCTGCTGTCACTGGACAAAGACAATCCATGCCAAGGTACGCTCTGGACATGTCTAAGCATCAATAACATCTAAGAGTGTAAGATGCTTCAGGGCTTGGCTGGAGAAAAGGTGCTCCAGATATGTCACATGGATATCCAGAGACAAATTTAGATACGTGACAAGAATGACCAGAGTTATGTTTTACTAAGTGGGAACATACTAAACCCAGTGTTTTCACACTTAAGCCAGTTGTTAACTACAGAGAAGCGTGAAATGTAGCAAAGACTAAAAAAGAGATCTAGACATGAGAAACCATCTTCAGTGAGGAATCTTGCAGGTTTCTGTGGAGCAGGTGCTGCCCCCTGCTCTGTTGCTCTGTTACAGGTTTCACTGGGATAGTAATTTTTGTATCAAATAGATGTGCTGATGCCCTTCTCACCAGCTTTATGATTTGCAACTCCAAGATCTTCTTTGGATCAAAGGGGTCTGGATAGAGAGAATGAAACTTGGATTCTGTTACTGGCTCCCATGACAAAATTCTAATCCTTTAGGCTACTGCAAATTTTTAAGGATCAATTCTTCAGGAGGTATGCTTTTCACACCCAACTAAGGACATATCATATGCTGAAAGAAAGTAATTTTTAGTCTGATTTTAGGTGAATATCATGAGTTCAGAATTTTTGGAGTGATTTGGAGGTGTTAAATATTTCTAGGGCTGATAAACACTAGCTATGAGATCAAGTAGGATATATGGAAAATTTAAGAATGCCATTACTTCTTAAATCTTGCAAACCCACTATCCATACCTCCATATTTCTGGTTTAGTCCACTTTCTAATGAAAGCTCCTGTGAGTAAGCCATTTGTCTGAGTAGGAAAGGCTTGGTGTGGCCAAATGCAATAAATTCATATGTGATAAAGTAAAATGTCATTTTTTCTAGGACTGATGAAACTTACCATGATTAAGGCTAATAAAATCTGCTTCAGAAGGAGTTTCATCAGTCTTCCAAGATCATGCCTAATAAGAAATTTGGCACTTCAGACTGAAAAATAATCCAAAACAGTGAGAGTTTCAGTGGAACTGGTCTAGATGACATGACTCCCAGACTAACTGAGATAATAATGGGAGTTATGAGGGGGGAGACTTGCAGCCTCAAACTTGCATTTTTTGGCAATTCACGGTGTACAATCCTTAGGTAGAGCCAGCCTAATCATGTGTTTATATGATGAATAATCCCTTTGGAACAGTCTGGGTGTTATCAAGGCATCACTTTGCCTAATCCATGCGAAGGTTTTAATCACAGGTTAAAACACTTGCTCTTGCTGGTGGAATCAGCCTCAGGAATCTGACTTTACCTCTGTTGCCATCTGCCTTTTTTGTTGTCTTCCCATTCACATCCTACTCATAATCTTACAATTACTAATCCAAATCGTGTGGCTCACCTGTGTTGTGCTGGCCCTGTGTCGTGTTAGACATTCTGATTACCTGTGACACGGGCAAAGCTGAATTAGATGACAGTGAAGGTGATTGTGGGATTATAAGATGAAGCTTGGGGCTGGAAGATGAAGTGCAGCTGTGTCTTTAGGAGGGAAGAGGTATCAGTACAGATGGGTAGCTTGATGATGGGCTTTGAGTTGTTTGGGATAAACTCACCATGTTTTATCTGTCCTCCCTGTACTTACTACATCCCTATTGCAGCTACTTGGTAACAATATTTGCCATCTGCTAAAACAGGAACAAAAGCGAACAGTTTATTATCTTCAGTTACTGCTGCTTTAGTTTGGTTAATATAAACTTGGTGGCAGTCCTATCAGTTATAATTCATTCAGTATTATAATAAATTAAGAAGTTTGCTATTGGAGGGAGAGGCAGTACAATTAGGTACTGAGAAATGTACATTAGATTCCTTTGATTGAGGAGTGGGAATCATGGATGACACCACCTGAAACATATGGCAATTCCAGTAAGGTCCCTAAATTCTTGTGATAGACCTTTAAATGCCAAAAAAATCGTTGCAAGAGTTTGGACAGTAATAGTGGTGAATGACTCCTTGTGTCAGGTAGTGAATAGACTGTACCTGTTCCCTTGCTGAGATACCACTGGAAATGCAAACACTAAAGCTGTCACAATTTTTAATCATTCCTGTCTTAGATACTTAACTGCTTTGGGACACAAACACTGTAGAGAGAAGGTGTTAAGCAGTTTACTGTCAGTTCCTGAAATAAACTATTATTTAAATGCTGCCTTTCTAAAAAGATTATAATCTCACTGGGAAGCTGAAAAAGCACTAAATATTAGACTGCTCTTTCTTCTGTTGAATATTAGTTATACATTAAATTGTTATTACAAGTACTTTTACAGTGTTCTGCTAAAGGTAAAGACTGCCATGTATTAAGCATTGCATTTACTGTTAATAAGCACCACAGCATCTTACAGATGCCATACAAAACTGAACAAACCCTGTGGTTTTAATGAACTCTTTCAGTTTAAGCTTAGGAGAATGGAGCTTTATGAAATTGTTTTCCTTAAGCAGTGGTCTTTTTGTTCTTTGCCATCAAATCATATAATCATATGGTTTCCCCCTTGGTTGCATTAAGTACAACGCTGTCATGTTTGGCTCCTGCAACGAAGACAAAAGATAAATCTCAAACAACAGAATAAAGTTAAGAGGTACAATTACATAGATAGGTGGTGAAGCTTTTAATCCAGTGAGTTAGTATGTACATTGTGTATGTATATATTCTTAAGTATAAAATAATATTTTATTTCCTGTTGCTATGAGATGACTGAATGTTGCAGATTGTGCTCTCATATATGTATTTATGTGCAGGTGTAAAATTCAGTTTCTTAAAAACTTCTAAAGCACACAGAAAAAAATAAAATGTGAGATTCATGATTTTCACAAGCAAGAATCATGTCGTACCATTGCTTATTTTGGTTGCTGGACTTACTCTTCTATGAAGAAACAGAAATATAAGAGAAATACCAAATTCCATATTCTGGCCTAGTGCCAGCAGAAAAAAAATATACTTTGCAGAGTAATGATGCATTAGGAAATGGCTGCTAAGGGAAGAAAGGATGTGTTAACCAATGTGTAGAAGAAATAGTCATGTGTGCATTCCATGCCTCATGTTTAGTTCACGTGAAAGGAAAGGGTTGATTTCTGTTTGTGTTAACTCACATCAGTGAGTTGACACTGCTGGTTGCTGTGATGCGTGCAAAGTGTCTGATTAATTATATGGTGCTAAGTGCCTCAGTAGGCTTCTCTGCAGCAGAACTAAGACTAATTAAGATTATGTCAGGACGAGATGAGGTTACATACAGAAAGCTATTAAGAATTTGGGTAGCATTTGTCAGGAAAGTCACCTTTTGTATCTCATGCTGAGGATTATGTTTCATCAAAACCCTCAGGTTTACTTCCAGTCTTCAGGTCCATTTCTCCTCTTGCTTTACTTTATTTTAAATCAGATACTGTTCCACTGAAGTCAGTGGGCCAGAGGAACACAGGTGTGAATGTGTGGAGAGGGAAGCTTGTGGTTTTCACAGGTATTGCATTGTTGCATGAAAGTGTGAAGTACTTCTCATTTAATTATAAAAATGATATGGTGGATTAGAATACTGAAGCTTTTGTTTATTTAAATTTTCATGATGCTCCTTAAGTAATGTTTCCATTTATTTTTGCCAAAGAAACAATTTTGTACAGATTGTTCACTTTCCATCTGTCAATATAACACAGACATTTTGTCCTAAGTTCCTTTGATTTGTCATACCTACTGTGCACTAAGACATTGATTTCTGTCATGTAAATCATTTAAACAAAGTCACACCAAATCACTTTCGTGATTTGCGTCAAGTCTTCATCTTCTTCCTGTGGATCAAAGGAGCCACCACAGGACAGGACAGTGACTGACTTGGTTTGTGTGATGGCTACCAACTCCGTGGCAGCTCAGTCTAGACAGAGGTACAGAGAGATCACAGTCAAGGCATTGTAACAAATACCTTGCTAAATATGAAAATCTTCTGTGATTTGGGTTTTGTATAGCCTATCTTGATTTAGTGTGACCTAAAATCAAGCAACAAGAAGTTTTGATAAATAAGGTTATTGTTGGCTAATACATAGTTTTTTATTGGTTGATGCTGGGTGTATGAAGGCTGAGGAAGGGAAGTGTTAATCTAAAGCCCCAGGTTATGTGGCTAAGGAGAGGTGAAAATGTCTGCTTTAAAAGCAATTCCATTTAATCCTTATTGCTACAGAAAGACAAAAATTTGACCTGAACATAACAGATGTGTAACGATGCAGAAGGCCTGACAATACAGCCTCAGAAAATACAACCAGTCCTATTTCTCTTAAGCATAAAACCTTCTGCTCCCCTGTTGCATAAAGAAATGCCAGGTATAGAAGAGGGGGGAAAAAAGGTATGAGTGGAAGGTTGTCAATGATCATGTGTAAGTTATCACATTGCCTTAAAATGGGTTCAGTACAAGGCAATGAGGTCTGATTCGCTGCTTCTGCTGAAGACAAAGAACAACTCTGTTTAGTTCTGCTTCTACAAAATGAGGTTAGTTATCTATTGCTATCAAAGGACAAGACACTTCTGTAGTGCTTTCCCTGGAGAATGAGAGATTGGAGCTGATAAAAGAAGCTGTATGTAGAACCGGGCTCATTATAGCTTCCACAAAATTAAATTGATGGATTTTTTTTTTTTTTGTAAAGTAAGAGTTGCACTGAAAATTGCTCATATGTAGAACATAATTTTTTTTTCCTGCAAAATACCACAGCTAAGATTAATTTTTATGGAATCTAAAAAGGCTTTGCGTTTGTAGTTGGTGGATTCCTAGGGATTTTAGAATGTTGGGTTCTGGTGGACTGTGTCGCTCTTGAAAACAACAATGAAAAATGTAACCCAAGACAGAATGACTGACTCGTTGTTATAAGCACCTTCCATCAACAGGGAGGTGCAAAAGAATTCCTCTTTCCATATAGCTCATTTGTTAAGCTCTGTATTGTATTTCTGCATGTCAGGATGTTTTATTTTCTTTATAAAGATCATTCTTCAATGAAGGGGAAAAACAAAACCAGTGGTAGCAGCTACACCAGCGTTAGTAAACCCTGAATTCAGCACCTGCTAATCAGTCAAATGTCAAAAGAATCGATAGCTGAGCTGTTCATTAACATGTTTATTTTTCAGAGCAGGAGAGTTATTCCAGTAGCAGAAGAACTGCTCTGAATCTCTTGCATAAAGAAAAAAGGATTTAACGCTGGCTTACACTTTTCTCAGAATTAAACATGGGCTTGGTCCGGTTTAAAATTATAATTCTTGTTTGCTAGTATGTTTATACCTGTTTCATTCTTCTCAGTTGCACCTGTAAGGTTGATGCAATGTATTTTGCTTATGCTTTCAAAAGTATGAAAGGATTTAAAATCTTGACATTTTCTTTGGTAAAAATCACTCTGTGGTGAAGAATAATGGAACATGCAAAGCTTGTTTGGAAGCCTATAAAACACCAAAGGTGACAAAACAGGGAAGAGCCACTGCAAGCCTTGATTCTTCTGCATTTTTTTGACTCTTTACAGGAGTGTTTTGGACAGCAGCCCAGGTTCATGGGGATGACATGCAGACAGTATCAATTACTAGCATTTAGGTAGCTATGTAGATGAGCTGTCTCATTCTCCTTTCCCATTTCTTTAAATAGTGAGAAATGCACAGCAGAGTGTAAAATCTTGGCAAAACCTCCTGAGCTGAGGCTCAGCCTCCATGTCACAGGTCTGTACATTGGAAGAATTATGTGCCCCAGTAACTGCCATCCAGAAGTTTTCTTCTAGGTCAAAAGACAAGTTGTAGCGTGGCCACAAAATGTGGCATCTCTTGCATGGCATTGCTTGAAAGGATGTCCAAAAGGTGTGGCTACAGGTTTTCATGCTCTCGAACAATAGAGAACACACACGGCGTAAAGACCCTTATGATAGAAAATCCATTATTTATATTTAAAGAACAATCATACTTCATGCAGTTACGTGCAGTAAGAAAATGATCTGTTTCTTTCACTATCAGCTTTTTGGGAATGGGTGACTTTACCATCTTATAATGCCTAGAATTTGTATTTATATAGAATCGAAAGTCGTAAATACTGCTTAGCAATGTTTGCATGAAATAGAAGTAATTTACCCTGACAGAGAGGCAAACCTTGACATTCTTATTAAGGGTGCATTGTTTTGTTGCTTTCAGCAGTATAATGTATGAACCAAGGCTCTGCACAGGAAATATGCCAGGACCTTAACTGAAATATTCCAGGATTGCTTTACTGTTTGATTTCACTGCCTAAATGTGTTAGGGAATAATCTGAGCCTGAACAGTTGAATCTAGCTTTTGATAATCACTTTCCATTTATTTCCTCTGAAATCTACAGTCTCATACAGACTCCTTTTATCTTGGTCTCTGTGGTACACAGATACAGAAGAAAGCCCTTTTACTGATCCTTGCCCAAACAAACATTAAGACCCTGTGTGGGAGAATGGATGTTGGCCGGTTTTTAGGTGGACTGAGAGCCTTAAGCATTTTTCTCCTGATCTTTCCCATTAGCTGCTATTTGTTTAGCTTACCCCTGGTAATCACTTAAACCGTTTTTGCAGCTTATGAGCAAGAAGAGTGAATCAACTTTGAAAGTCATCCAGCATGAGATGTATCATACTGGCAGTGCTAAGATGCAGCTGAAAACCAACAGCATGGAGTTCATGGGGGTTTGCTGTACTGCAGCTTTGTGCCTCTTTACTTACAAGTGTTGTGTACACAGAGTAGGTTCAGTTTGGTGTTGGGATGCCCAGCTAAATGCCTGAGCAACCCCTGAAGCTGTTGGAAGACACACCACTGTCAGCAGTGTTTTCCAACAGGAGGAGTAACTACACATGTGCAACACATTTGTGTCTTGTTTCACGGGGCCTCTCAGAATACAGAAGTGTGTCAGCCCATTCATGAAGAAATGGGCATTACAGTGGCCTCACTCACACTGACTGTGAGTCCAGTTGTGGCTGAGAAAGTGTTAGAATCTAACTTGACTTCATGGGAAATCAGGTCATGAACCTGACTCAGAACATTCGGTGTACAGAGTATGAACAGGCAGGTCCTGGTTAAATCATTTCTGGAAGTGTGAAGCAGGATGTGTGCACTCTCATGGTCCTAATGAAAGCAGCTGAAACTCTTGGGGACATGAGCTGAGGCCCTGAATATCTTAAGCAGTAAACAGGAGTACAGGCAGCATTGCTACTCACCAAAGCCTTAGAGATAAGTCTGCGAATGATTATATTTATAAAATAAGTCGTGTAACTGCATGCATTTAAATCTTTAGCTTTTCATTAATGTGCCTGTTTTATCAACTTTCGGTAGAGATGTAACATTTAATTTTTTTCATTGTATGCACAAGTAATTTAAGTGGCAGAAGCTGTAGTTGTCAGTTGATTTTAGTTGTGCATCAGCAAGGCTTAAATGGTCAGTATCTCAGTTCTCCAGATTCCTTGAAACAAAGCTGAAGTTCAAGACAGTTTCCAAGTGCAGGTGGAGGGAGGAAGGGCTGAAAAGATACATGACAGGCATTGCTGGCCCTTTTGCTCTGAGGCAAAGGAAAGGACTTAACACAAAGCCAAGTATTAGAGGTGATGGAAAGGCTTTGCTTGGAACCAAAGGCAACAAGGTGGAATTTGTTGATCCTGTGGAGGAGTAGAAAGGAAAGCTGTAGAAAAGAATACCTGTATGCAAAAGACTGTGAGTGAATTTTTATCAAACCCATTTCTTTAACCCATCTCACCCAACAGATCTAGGTGTTGCTGAAAGTTACTTCATTTGAGTTTATTCTTTTGCATCTGTATATGTGGCACAGCCTTAAAAACTTGAAGTCTTTGGTGTTTTTGGCTCAGACACTCCAAGCAAGGCAGGCTGCATTCACCTGGGCAGCCGGGCTGGTTCTGTTTGTGGAAGTAAAGTGCCTTCCTGACCTAAAGTCTGCTTAAGGGGGCTGGTACTCTGAGTGGGACTGAAGAAAGCAGCACAATTTAATGAAGCAATTTTCAGATATGTATCAAAAAGAGATGTGTAACATTGCATTAGCATGTGAAGTTTACTACTTATTTCAGTGGAGTAGCATGTTCTGGTTATCACGAGTTTTGCAAAGGTCAGAGATTTTGACACCCTATGCCTTAATGCAGTTAAGGTGACAGTTATTTAGCTTTAGTATTCTTATGAGTTTGCAAATGGTATCACCCTTCTCTGGATCTTGACTCTGTGTTTACTCTTTGTGTGCATTTTTCTTCACCCAGAAATCATTGTTTCTTAACCTGAGTGACAGCTGTTATTGGTGGCCTGTGGTATTTATGCAGCCATGGCTGTGTCTTATTCACAGTGAGGGAACAGATTCCCAACATACACTATGAGAAACCACACACTTCTGTGAGCTTGATGTGATAGTGAGATGGTTTTCAGCCCAAGCAAATGAACCATTCACTGAGTGAAGAACTTCTGTGAAATGAGCACAGGCTGTTGTGGCTAAATGGAATGACTGTAATAGTTGCAAGTGATAAAAAAATACCAAACACAAAAGAGATTTCTCCTGTGCTTGAGGAATGTATTAATAAAATGGAGCATCTCAACAGGTTAGTAAATCAAAGTTTCTCCTTTCATGAAGTGTCCTCAGATACTCCAAAAAGAGTTCTCAGCTGAGCAATTACATGTTCTTTTCTCACTACTCAGAGAGACCTCACATGCAGGTTGAATTTCTTTTGATACAGAACTGTAAGTTCACTGCTGGGTGAATGGTGGGTAAGAATTTAGTTTTCTTAAAGGCTTTGTGCTCTTGAAATGACTTTCACTTGATGGTCTCAAACAACAATGAATGAATGTTGATATGCAAAGGGTTCCAGTCCCATTTTTCAGATGGAAGATTTGATATACTGATCAGCAGGTTAACAACCTGGTTTTCATGTGCTTATGTGTGTGGAAATACCCTTGTAGAGTTGAAAGCACAGTGAGCTTTGACTTGAGAGACGTGCCGAATGTAATACTGGAAGTCAGTGGTCATGGTTACTAATGAAAAGCAGTTTTTCATACTCCTATACAAGAATTCTCTTGAATTTGACCATAAATTTCCCCTTTCACCTACAAAAATACTTGAGCCTTTCAAGAAACTCATAATGTATTACTTAGAGGCTTTGCATTTAAGGGAGTTATTTAAAGGTGTTTACCATGGAGATGATGTAAAAAAAATCCATTGGTTATAGCTTCAGTGCTTTCCTTCATCTGTGACATTTGGCCCTTTTAGATGTAGTTTCTTCTTTCAGGCTTCAGAGAATTTACCAAACTGGTTTGACCACATGCTTTTTTTCTTCCCAGAAAATATCAAATCTCTTAGTAAGCATAAAGATGACTGAAGTGCTTTGTAGAAGAAGAATAAATGTGAATGCATTTGTGACAAACTCACTCAGCTAGGTAAAATGACCTCATATTGTATTTAGGTTAAGGAGTTTTTAAAGGATTTTTCTCTTACAGATATAGATTTTTTTTCTCTGGTTTCCCATGAGACATTTAATATCACACCTCCTTTTTTATTTTTGAATTCTCTTCTTGCAATTCAGAGTAGGACAGCACTGTGAGCCTGCATTTCAGGAGGTATATAAGATACAGTGGTACGGTGGGATGAAAAATAGCTCCATAAAGTGATTAAGTATTAATCTCTACAGAAAAAAAGTGAAAAGTTCCTGACATGAATTTTATACTCAGTAACAAGTAATTATTCATTTCTTCGGCTCCAGATGCATGGCTTTTCCTGGCCACCTCTTTTGCTTTGATTCATGATGCAAAGAATCACTGGGAGGGAAAGGTGACCTGAGGTTTTATTCCTCCTTATCCTGAGCTCATCGTGTTCACAGACTGTTGCTTTGCACTTGCAAGTATTTCTGACTTACCTTGGTTGTCAGCAGCCCAAGGAGACAAATCAGCAGTCAATGATTTGCACAGCTTAGCAGCATTTAGTCAGGGCCCTTCTCCAGTTTGTTAAACTGAACAGAGTTGTCATCTCATAGAACAGCAAAGTATCCCCTCTAATGCTGAAGTTTCTCCTCCAGTATTTAGGACCAGATTCCTCAGGCACCTCTCTGTGAGTGAGTGTGCCCTGCAGTCTGGACCTGCACGTGGAGGACATCTGTGCTCCTTCCGGGTGAGCGGGATGAAGCCTGAGGGAAATGTTTTTCCCTAGGGAGTAGCTCAGTGAGCAGTGTGGGCTGGTGCATGGTGTCTGCAGCTGAGGAGAGCTGTGCCTGCTGGAGGCACAGCCCCGTTTGCTGTGTGTCCCAGCACAGGGATCTGTGCTGGAGCTGGGAGTGTTGGGAAGCCCGTGAGCACCACAGTGCTGTGCTGACACAGTAACAGCAGCAGTCTGGAAAGGTTAGCAGGTACCAAGCAGTGCTTGTTAAGGTTTCTTAGGAGCTTCTGAGATGTTGTTTGCTTAGGGGATATATTTGTCAATTATAACATGCAGTGAAATGCCAGAGCTGTGCAATACTGTGTGTAAGAGACTATTGTTGTCTGCACAAGGTGCTAATATCTTTCTAGCATTTCTTCTGCTGTTTATGAAGTTAGGAGCTTTTTCTCCACTCTCTATTCATGTTCAGGAGAGTAGTAATTCATTTTTTATAACTCAGATTTTGATAACCTCATAACTGTACTTAGGAACAGGTAATGTTCTGAACAGGTACTGCCCAACTGTACTTAAGAAAGGAGCAGGACTGCTCTGCACACTGCATTGAACCCTACTGCCCAAGGCCAAGGCACAGCCAAATTGCTTTGTTCAGTTGTGGCATTTTTTTAATCTGCACCTCTGTGTGGTGAAAATTTAACTGATGCTTATTTCCTTTTTGTAAGTAAAAGCCGTTTTTGGCTATTCTAGTTTAGCCTAATGAAATGGCCAATCAAAAGCCCTTTGGCTCCTTTTCAGTTCTTGTGGCATGGTGTACAAAGCAGTCACAAATACAGCAGCTCTCAGCTGTGCTTAAGCTGTCTAGATCTGATAGTCATAGTTAAAAGGACTTTTCCAGACAAGAAAATGCATGATGATGGTCATCCAAGATTTTCTCAGGGTACCTTAGAATATTTTAGACACTCAGAAGCCATTAGATAAGTATGGCAAGTAATGCAGGTGTCTTTTTTAACAATGTATTTCATGCTGGTCACTCATAAGGACATAATATAGTCATTTTTGTATCAAAGGCTATATATGGCCTTGTTAATTTACGTTACGATCCCCTTGGTGATATAAAAATAATCACGTAGTCTCAGAATTAATGTGGGAAAGCATTTGTTAAAACTCTTGGGTGCCTTCAACTCAGTAAGAGTGTTGTAGAACCATTTGGTTCTAATGGATGAATACATCAAATAAACTAAAATGTTGGATGAAGCTGTGATACAAACAATATATATGCTCTGTTGAATGTAGTTTTCAGTTACATTATGTCCTGCTGAGCCATCTGAAATATCTGAAAGGATCCATAATTGTCACTCATCTGTACGAAATGCCAAAGTCATATACTGCATTGACCTCAGTCTTTGTGCATTAATTCATCAAGAATTTAATTTGATGAGTTTAAGTCAGAACTGCAGTATAAAATCCTTTCAGTGCAATTTCATTATTTTGCCAGCATTATATACACATAACACCATCATAGACTGGATTCTGTCATGATCTGCTCCTAAGACTAAAGATACTGTGTATTTCTAGATCAAAGAATGCTATTTGCTGCAATCTTAGTTCTTACTGGTTTTTTCCCCTGCTTAAAAGAGGGGATATTATGATTTTAGGAGCAAATATTAGTGTACAGTCTGTGTAGTTTAGCCTTGCCTTTTATTAGCAAGATAAGGCTTTATTCTTTTAAGGGAATGAAAAAAATGAAAAAGAACAAAAATAGGGAAATGAAAAATAAAGAAGCCAGTCTCCTGACACTGTTTGGCTCAGCAAGATCAAACCTTGCAGCTGACTGCACTGTCAGTAATTGCTCTGTAGATAGAATTGCCTATTGCTTAGTAGTAGTACCATTATCGATCAGTTGGTTTGGTCCATGAACTGACAATGATAACCTCAAATTAGATCAAGTTTTCATTAAAAGAATAAAATCAAATTATGCCTGACTGTAGACAAATAATAATGAGTTATATGAACACATAATTATTGCAATAATGTAAAAATAACCCCCCCAAACCCTCCTGTTTGGTTTTTTTCTGCCATTTGTTATGCAGTTCTCTGCCCTCCTCACCTCTCGTGGAATGGGCAGGACTGTGGATTTGAATGGCATTAAAACAGTTGCCACAGAGAGGTGGAGAGGTGGAGGCAGGAGAGGGAGCTGAGCTGCTGTATCTGAGGGTGAACACAAGGATGCATAAGTTATTGCAGCCTCAAGGCTGCAGTAATTTATGCACTGACACTTTGAGTTTCATGCTATGCTATTTTAAAAAAGCCTTACAATGAGCTGCCTCCGTTACACAAGTGTCTGTGGTGTTTTTAGAGATATTCCACATCATGGAGACAGTTTGAACACAAACTTTTGGAACACATTCATCACAGTGTGGTACTTGTACTGTTTCAGTAAGAAAAAAAAACAGTCATAAAAAAGGCATAGTTATTTTCCACATTTTAACATGAATTTGAGTGCCCTAAAGCATTTTTCAGGGTTGTCTCATTGCTTATTTTTCCAGTTTTAGTTATGTTGATGCAAGTGAAAATTGTGTGTATCTGTATTGTATTAGTGTAGTTATTATCATAGTCATCCTCTCTGGAACCATTTAGCTACACTTCTCAAAGGAAACAGGAAAATGGATGTGAATGGCATACATTTAATAATTACCAGTTTGGTTTGCATGTTTTTTCTGTGCTACAAATCAGAGCAGAGTCTCACATCACGCAGCATTCACAACATACAAGACCAGCAATGCTTTTGACATGAACTATGTAATAATATCTCTGCAGTAAAGCACCATTGCCTTATAGGGAAGTATCCCACTTAATTATATAGCATTAATTTCCACTATTTTAACAATTATTGTGAAACTGCACATCTGGAGGCATAAATAAAAACAGTGATTTTGAAACTGAGGTGTATAGAACTACACTTAGTTTTCTTTAATAATAAATATGAAGCCAAACACACTGAGTGTAAGCAGCTGTAGAGCATTACAATTTAGATTTAATTTATGTAGTCTCTGGATTGACCACCTTCAAAAACTGGCCACAGTAGGCGATGTAAACACATCATTGTGTGTGGCAGAGTGAATTTTAGATGCCAGCTGCATCCTCATAACACCTTATTGGGTCTCCTAGGAAAATATAAAAAGATAATGGAATCAATGTTGTTACTTGTTCTTACGTTTTAAGTGCTATTCATTTTGCATAGATAGAATCTTGGTTTATGGGGTATTCATGTGCATTTTTCTACAGATAGTGTTTTTGTGACTTTAGTGACCTCCCTCTGACTACAAAGCTGGATTTTATCAAAATGTTTTTAACATTAAAACCTTTACTTCAGGGAATTCGGTGTGCTACTGGATGTAACCAAGTTTGTTCAGTTGTGTAAAAATCAGCATATGCCTCAGGGCAAAGCAAAAGCCATTCATTGCATTTCTTTGAAGTGAAGCAATGCAGATTTGCACAGGTGAAGATTTGACCTAATGTGTTTAAAAATAATTCCTTGACAGGTCCATTTCAAACAACAGAGTTGTAACACAGAGATAAAAACTTGTACAAAGTCATTATTATGAGAGAAGATGAAAAAATCTGCCAATTTTTGATATTCAAATGTGATCTTTTTTCTAAAACCCAGCTAGGTAATCCTTAGGACTTGACATGAATAATGGATGCTGTTTAAAATGTTTACTTAAGGACAATGACTTCATTATATCAATAATGAGAAGTTTTGCTGTGGACCACTTTGTAATATTTTGATTGTCATGTTTTATACCACTCTCCAGGTCAAATGGTAGAACTTCACTTAATTACTGTATTTAACCTGCAGTCATTACTGAAGGTGGGGAGGGAATATATATTTGCTCTCTATTTCTGCAGCATCTGTCACAGCGGGGATTCTTGGGAACCACTTTAAACAAATAATTGCTGATTTTTACACTACAATGAAGGGAAATGGAGAGGCTTCAGTGGACATTTTGCTAGAAAAATGAGAATTAGCTTCAGTTTTATTACTTGAGGTATATTTATATGAGTTACAGTCTGAAGAGTAGCAGCCTCAATTGTCACACAGAGACCAGAGTCTAGAAGCAATAAAAACGGAAATTGCTGTTTCACAAGGGAAACTAGTTTTCTGTAAACTAATAAAAATGATGTTCTAATGGATTTCTCTGTGGTCCTTCAGGGATTTTTAGAGACGTATTTCTTAAAGAAAAGCTGAAAGCTGTTGTATTTCCCTGGTTTTGGTCTTTTCTAATGACTGTCCTTTACAGAATATTCCTTGGTGCAGTGTCGTCTTCTCAAGTTCCTATTCACAGTCTTTTCTCATTTCCTTTATAGGACTTTTTTCTTTATTCTGTGGTAGCTTAGTGCTGGGTTCTTCAACATAAGTGACAAATGTATATTTTCTTTCCTCACTGACAGAATTAAAGCTTAGAAAGAATAACTTAAAGTCAAGTGGAACCTGAGAAGGAGTGGGAAATGTTGAGTGAAACTGAAATTATACAGTTCATTTTGGGCCACGCTGGAAAATGTTAGTTTATCTGTAAGAAATCTGGTTCATGTTATTTGAATACTAACTTTTAGTTTAATCTTTTTTCTGTTTTGAAAGGAAATGTCATTTACTTTCATTTTGAAAAATATTTTCCTTCATTTTTTTCAGCCTGGGTTATAAATTCAGCTTGGCCTAAATTAATTTATAGTTGTGGTCCCCTCTTCTCCTAACAGTCTGTTTGTCCAGTGAGTGAAATGTTAATTGGAAAAAGAAAGATTCACCAACTCTGTTGCTGAATTAAAAGAGTTGTGATTGCCAATGGGACACTTCCATAAACTGTGAGTGAAGTTATGCCCACATATGACTCATGTAGGACATCAAAAAACATTTCTAATTTATTTGAGAATGGCTACTAACCACAATTTACAGAAGAAAACCAGCCAACAATAAACATGCTGGGTTTTGCCCAAAAGAAATGTGTCAGGACATTATTTTAGTAATCTCCACATATCAGTTAAATATTTTATCATATTATTCTGTACAAGGGTATAATTTTACTGAGACTAGAATTATTTGTGTGCCTGCTTTTGACTGTTATCATCCACACTTTGTTTTATTGTATTAATAACTATTTAAGTCAGTTAAGACACTTTAAACATACTGCAAGTATGTTTCTGTGTTAAATTTGGTCCAAAGCAAAACATATATTTAGTAATGATTTTTAATTAATTCAGTCACAGAATTATTGCTCTAATGCATTATATAAAATTCTTATGTATTCATTGATCATTTATAGATATTTATAAACACATCCTAAATAAAATGCATGAAAGTATCATTAACACATTTTGTTACAACAAATGTAACAGGCTTTGATTAACGTTGTTCAGATGCAGAGCAGACTTTTCTGTGTTTGGTTTTATTTTCTGCTCATTGTGGTCTTGTCCCAGTGACATTTTTGTACTGTTGTATAGTGTTGGGAATTCCTGTAGGCTTCTTAAACATTGTTCACTTAAGCAACAAGTTAGCAAAGTAAGTAATAACATATTATTTTATTGATGTAAATGAGAGATGCTCTCCCTTTGCCCCAAGGGTTTGGGTTTTTGTTAGGAGTGATTATCAGATACGAGCCAGAGCTGCTCAAGAGCTGAGGCTGCTGAGGAGGTTCTGCCCAGGCACAAGAGCCGTCAGACAAGAAGCAGTCAGGATTCCTTGCTGTCATGTTTCCTGCCTGGTACTTTCCAGACAGGCAGCCTAATCTCTGTTATTTTTGTCTTGCCTCATAGACAAGATGAATAGTAGTTGTGGCACCACAGGAGTCAAGTGAAGCTGTGGCACACAGTTGCATCTTCTGGTGGTGAGAGTATTTTTGTGGGTGGAGTAGACGAATGCAAACAAAATCTCATGTTAAGACTGTCATCTCTTTGCCCGGGTGGCATCTATCATTCTCATACTGACCCTTACAAATACCATGATAAAAATCCTGTTAAAAGTGAGAGCTTTTCCTTCATCCTAGTCCGTTTTCAGAGCAAAAAATCCTAAGCAACAAGATAAAGACTCCAAAATCCATTAAGCTACACAACAAAAAATTACTCTGCCAGGAAAGCAGGTTTTTATTGTATTCCTTGGGGAGAATGGAGAAGTTGGTGTCTCTGCCATCAGCTGTGGCCCTGATCATGAAGGACCACGGCATATTATTGTATCCCAGCAGCCAGCTCTGCCACAGAGCTGTAAGGAGGCCCCTTCCAGACCTCTGGTCTTTTTAGATAAGTCAAACTGCAAAGTATCCCAGCTTTTTTCTTCTGCAGTTAATAGAAATCTGTAGGTTAAAAGGCAAGCCTCTGTACATTGTTTTCTAATGGAGCCTGGAAGAGACTTTATGCATGAACTGTGCTTGTTTCCCTAATTGGATTGTTGCATTCAGCTGCTATGAGTTGCTTTGACAATCCCCAGTGAAGCCTCTGCATTTTGTGAGCAGGGGTTCAATCATGGTGCATCAGTTTCACTGCAACTGCAGCTGTGTTAAAACCATCACATTTGCTGACCATTCAATAAAGGTCATTCTGTTTGTGACAGAACAAGCCAGCCAGAAAAGAATTACATGGCTCCTGGCCAAAAAAAGAAAAAAAAAAAAGAAAAAAAAGAATAAGGGCACTGTAGAAATATTTTATCTTTAAATATGTCTCCCTTTTTCTTTTTTTTTCCCTTAGGATTCTTTCCAAAGAAATGAAGTGTATTATTCATGTGATTTTTGGGAGAAAGAATATTTGAAATAGCCTTTTTGCAGTACATCGCTGAGATCAATATGTGTATGTCAGATACAGGTGTAGCAGTTTTATTTACTATGCAGTGCAGAGGGATGTAGTCTGATCCAGCAAAGTAGGGAAAAGCTGCTTTCTACCACATTCTACCTGAGTGTAGAACAGCTACTTTAACTGCTGCCACGTCAGAGTCTTCATAGCCCACCCTCCTTTGGGCTGGTAATGGTGTTCTGGAACACTTGGGACAAAAGCCACAGTGTCTTTGGATGCCAAGAAGATTTAAGTCCTCCTTGGAAAGGCAGCTGCTGGTGCAGGAGCTCACTGAGTGCTGCAGAGCAGTGCTGTGGCACTGGAGTGTTAAAGATGGATCCAGTGTGTGTTGGAAGATCATGCTCAGTGCTGCTCTGAGGAGCTGTTTGAAGGATACAGGAACTGAAGCTTCAGTATGGAGTGGCTGGAAAAATTGCAAGGGATCTTTGAATTCCCACAAAAATTCCACATGGCTTTAGCTGAAGCAGATTTAGGCTAATACTGATTGCCAGTGTTCTAAAATTCTTGGCAGGGAATGGGAAAGAACAGATCTAGAACATACACAGTTAATTTAGATCTCTTACTGCTTCTCTCCCAAGGTGTTATAGTTCCAGGATGTAAGAGGGGGAACAAAATACTACTATATGTGGAAAATGAGGTGGGAGTGTTATGTGGAAGGCTGAGGAACTGGAAAGTAAAGTTGTTTCTCTTCTGCTGTTTGAGATAGATAATGGCATAAATCCACTCCTTTCCAGAGTTCTGAGTACAGAGGATATTTGGGAGTGTGCTTAGGATAGGCTGAATGTCTGAAGTGGTTTATCCTGGAGCACCTGAACCACTAACATGACATAATCAGTGGAGGTGTGGAAGTGCTTCACTGCATGGCAGTAGGACCATGGTCCCAGTCCCGTGGCTTTCAGCATGCTTTTATTTTGAATCCCCAGTTCCACATCATCCAAAGTGCCAGAGATGAGTCACAATGGGGGAAGTAAATTGAGTAGAAACCATGAAGTGTAGCCATGGAGGACAACAGTGCTATTTCTGAAAAACAGGAATGAAGACAGAAAATCTTCCAAGAGACAAAAGGGATATCCAAAGAATGAGGACAGAGATGCACAGTGTACACCTTTTAAAATAGGGGCAAAACTTTTGCTGCATTGAAAAGAATAATAAGAAAAGGAATCAGTGAGGTGATGGGATATGCTCCAAACAATGAGCAAGAATATCTGGCATTGAAAGCTAAGACCTTAGTGGGAGCTGTTAAACACAGCAGTACAGCTGGAATGTGATTCTAGACCTCTTGATACACTCTGGTATATAGCACAGTCATAGGAATCCAGTGTTTAAAGAATAAGCTTTATAAATGTTTGCTTTTTTGCAGAAACAACAATAGAACTTTTTGCTTCAAAAAGAAAGATGTTGGCTTGATATTTCACTGCAGGGAGAGAGTTAGTTTAGTACTGAGTACAGCCAGAGGGGACCAGCTCCCTGGAGCAAGCACAGGCGTTACATTTTGAGCCTAGAACATCTGTACATTAATAATTAGTAAGGTTAGATGGAAATTTTTTATTGAAGTCAACTCCAGTTGCTTGCAGGCGCGCCCGACCTGGTTTTCCCTTGTATTTCATACCTGCATGCAGATAATTACAGTGGCAGAAAGTGTTAAAATAAAAAAATCTTACTTAGTTTATTTGGGGGTGAAAAATAAGAGTCAACAAGAAGTGTCATCCTACTGCAGGGGGGCACTGAACGAACAAGAGAACCTTTTGTTTTAAAGTATTGATTTGCACATCACTCTTACAACCTTTCCACTCTTCAAAGCAGAGACCTCCCTTGTTCTGTGAAATCTTTCTTTGCCTGAATGACTATAGTAATGGTAAACTGGGAGATCAGAACTCTCAGTGCTTGGACTTCTAGCTGTGTGTGCCATTCACTGCGTATTTTCTCCTTCAGATTAGATAATACTAAAGTTTTTGCATATTTTACCATTGTAGTTTGCTAACCATGCAGTCAGATTTGTGGGGCTTTGGAGTCATGGAAGAGTAGTCATGCATCAGTACAATATCAGAGCAAATGTAATAAAAGATTTCTTTTGTTTCACTGAATATTAAATTGAATATTCAAATAAAGTGTAAGCCTTTTAAATAATAATAAACACTTGGCAGCATAATTACGTGCAAAGCCCAACATAATTGGAGTGCTGAGCCTGACTGGTCCCAAGGATGTGTTTGTTGTAGCTTCCTAATTTTACAAAACAACTCTGAGAAAACATTAAGAACAATTTAGTTTAAAACTAAAAACAGGCAGTATGAGGTTTACATGCAATCTCTTCCTTGTAGTAAATACTGTACCACTCTGCAGCCATGGAGGGGAATTTTCTCTCTCCCTTTTCTTCTTCAAGCTAATAATTGATAGTCTGTCTTGGATATATGTACATCCCATTTAGTCAGACAATCCTTATCTGTGCACCTGTTGAACATGTTGTAGTGAAAGAACTAATTAACAGCATATTCTGTAGAGAATTCTGTGCCACTTTTTAAACAGGCCACAGAGTACGTATTCTGAGATGCAGATATCCTGTTTTGGTAAGTGATTTCCAAAGGCACACAGGGCAGGTCTTTCAGAGGTATTTCGGGTTTTAACACACACAGAGTCACATTGTGAAAAGCACGTGAGTGGGATCTGTGTCTGGCTGCCATTGAAGGCAGTGGAGTGCAGGTACCTCACCTGCTGAAGTTCTTCAGCATCTGCATCTTAATTGCCTCTGAAAACCTGCCCCCACTTCCTACCCAAGTGACTTTTGAAGATGAAAGACAGATAGCTGTGAAAATTTTACCTCTGCCATACCATGAAGTGAACCCATTTCTGAGAGGATCACAGGCAAAAGTATTAGTTGTTTCAAATGCTCTGGTTATCATTTAACAGAATCTTTACCATTTACCACATGCACGAACAAGATCTATTTTTCTATTTTTATTGATAATGTAAAACTAGGAACCACATTTTTACATGTCCAGTGATTTTGCTGTATAGTCACAGACAGATATGTGTCTATAGTTCAGCAGCAGCTAACAGAGATCTGGTGGCCATTAGTTCTTGAAGGATACCACTGATACCATCCCACGATTGTGGGGATCCAGCAGTGTGCACTTCCATGATGCTAATTTCTGGACAAATTTTGAGGGCATATACCTGTCAACAGACAGGTACTTTATATGCAGGACCAGGTTTCGCCCAAGGTGCTCAATTATGGTAAAGCTGAGCCTCTGCTGAAGTTGCCTTTGAGGTCACATAAGTTATTCCCTGACTCTAATTTCTCTGTGAGGCTCATCACGCTGGTATTTCTAAACCCTCATTTATTAGAGAAGTAAATTAGACAAATTCTGCCCATGCCTAGGCAATGTTACTTTTTTCTTTTTTTTTTTCTCCTTTTTCCCCCTTCTTTTTCTTTTTCCTTTTTTTCTTTTTTTGGTTGTTTTTTGGTTGTGTTTTTTTTTTTTGATATGTTGAAGTTGGTTTATGGTTTTCTGTGCAAATTCCATTTGTGGAGCACGAAAATGAATGGAATTACACTATAGAGAGGGGAAAAAAGTCCAGTTCATGGGAAAAAACTCCAGTTCATGGGAAAAATGTCCTGGAAGGAGGAGTGCTGTAGTCACAAAGCATCTTGAATGCTGTAGAAAAGTCTGGATCTGAAGCCCAGCCCTTGCTGAGGTGTGGAGCCAACTCCGAGAATGCTTCTCTCCTTCCTTCCGCAACTGAGCACATCGAAACTTGGAGTGATGAAGCCAGAGCTAAATGTTTGAATCACATTCCTCTCTATTTAGTGAATATTTATGCTGAAATGTTTGCACATTTCTATATAATCCAGCTTGATATTTCATCTGAGCTGCCTTCCTGAGCTAAATCAGGAACAGCATATTCAGTAACTGACCATATTCTTACATCTGGGACTTTTTTTCCCCCCATCTAAGCTTATTGGCTTCCACCCCTGTAATTAGAAGGTGTAAAATACAGTTCAGCAGCCCAAAAATACTCTGTGTGTTACAAGAGAAAGGGTGGCTAATGCTAAACTTCTTAAAGATTTTGATGAAGTGAAAGAGACCTGTAATAGTCAAACAGGATCTCAAGGCTGAATAATGAAAACAAGGCATTGTTTCCCTTTCAGTCTCTTTTTCAGTAGCAGGTAAAGCCAGAGGGATTTCCTGACTGGCAAGAGGAGTCTTCAATCTGCAGGTTATGTCAGCCTGTTGTGTGTCTCCACCCCGCAGAGTAAGCCAGGTCTTTTGGAGACACAGAGCACAATGCTGGAGGCAGGAACGGAGTTAGGTCACTGATACAGGGCACTGAAGCAGCACATCCTCCTCCTGCTGCCTCATCTCCGGCAAATGTCCTGAAAGGCAACTTGTTTCCCCAAGCTTTGTGCTGGGTCAGGTGTTGCCTGCTGATGCCACGTGCATTCTCTGCTAACTTTGTGAGTTGTCCTCCTGTGGCCTCACCCCAGGAGGAGTCAGTGTAAAGCAGGTCAGTTGATACGTTCTGTGCTCTGGTCAACGCAGTAGAATTATATTTTGTATATTCAAGCCCAGTTCAGACCAAATGCGTATTACCAAGTAGTTTAGGAGATATACAGACCTGTTTAGAATCAGTATGAGGCCTTCTAATTAACAAAGGCATCATTGTTACGAAGAGAAATGCTTGTACTGAAAAAATATAGGTAATAGTGCTGTATAAAAGCTCCTTATTGCAAGGTATTATTAAAAAAAGGGCAGAAATAGCCAGCTGAGAGTGACTAAAAAGAAACACATATGCAGACTGTGAATATGGATCCATAAATTATCATTTATATTACCATAAAAACTCATTTAAATTTCAGAATGTTTTTAAGCTCGGTACTCACCCTTTGATTGCTATATTTTTTTAGTGTTCAGAATAAATAAAAGGAAATTAACTTATGGTTTGAGACATGAGACACATTCCAGCTGCAAGGGCAATTAAAATGCTGGATACCAAAGGGTGAGATGTTGATGAAGAGAGACTTTGAAAGGCTGATAGCATCTGTTAATGAAAATTCTCAGAGGCATAAGATTTGTTTGCTCAGGTAGTTTGAAAACAGAAAGTGTAGATAAAGGTTAGGAAGAGGAATAAATATTTTTCTAACGTGATTGACTGAAGGTCAGATAGAAAGAATAATTTTACTATGTTTGAGAACAATTCAACTAACGTAATTTTTTCCAAGACATTTATCTGAGGTGAATCCATGGGGGTTTTTGTGATGAATATGTATTTCAATTCATAATCTGATTAACATAATCTTCTGTGATTGTTTCTTCAAAGGAATAATATTTATCATTTTTTAGACTCAGCAGTTCCAAACATGTATTCTAAGAGAAGGCAGACAGCAATGCCCTTGCTCACTGATGCTAAAACACCTATGTCTGTCACGGTAACAAGTTAACTTGTGTTATCAATATTTTTAAGTTTGCAGCATACATTGAAATTATGTTTTTCACTCTTTGGATATGTGAGCTCAAATTTTAGCTATTTGCAAAATCCTCTGCTGTTGATAAGTGAGTAGGTTTCCTTTTTCCAGAACTTCTATTGCCTAATAGAACATAATAAATGTGGTAATGCTTTCTTTTGGCTAAAAAAGATATCGAAGCTTAAAAAGAATTCATTTTTATTTCCTTTCTCAGATGATAATTGCCCTCAATACTTTTCTTCTTAACTCTATTTGTAATTGTATCACGATTATGCAACTTTACCTGGAAGAATAAATAATGCTTTCCCTCGGTATCCAGCGCACTGGGGCTAGTAGGTGTTCAACTTACTGTGGCAAATAAGATAAGAGGAAAATGTATTCTGAGATACCATACAGATGGTTTTACTCTATCATTTCAGTGGATAACGTGTTTGTTGACAGTACAGGAATCTTTAGAAGTCTGTGTTCAACTGTGTTACAGCTTGAAATATATATACATCTCGATATGAATCAGGACAACCTGAATTTGAAAATTAGCTCTATTACTAATACTCTCTGTGGGATAGATCAAATCCTCTCCTTTTTCTATGTCAAATTTTCCATTGGCTTATTTCGTATGGAAATACTGGCAATGACTCTGTTAATCTGCAGTGCTTGGAGTGTCATTTAGCATTTTTGTTAGCATTATTCATGGTTTTGTAAGAATTTTCTGAAAGCTGAGTGACACAGAAACATCTGGTGTGGAGAGCACTGCTCTGTGGCAAGTGCAGGGCACTCTGGGGGAGACACCAGCCCACACATGAGGTACTTCTGGAACAAGGAAGCTGGGCTGAAATGGTTTGCTAAGGTGGAGGCACGTCAGAAGTTTTGTAGATTGACTGAAGAGAGGAAGGGAATCCATACATCCAGATCAATGGCAGCATCAACATCACTTACTGGAGCAGACCTTTTGTTTCTGAAACAAGAGAGTGTTCATTGCAGCACCTCACTCAGAGCAGCCAGAGCCAAGCCTGGAGAAAGGTAGTTCAGCAGCTCAGCTCATTGCTGAGCCACAGCTGTGCCTTTATATGTCAGGTGGCTCTTCATTTTCTGTTGGCCTCCAAGTCATATGGTAGGCCAGATACTTCTCAAAATCAGTATTTTCACCAAAAAATGAGTTAAATTCTCCATGTCTTGCAACATCTGCACATGCTCAGATTTTGAGTTTTGTGAGCTTTCCTTTTGAGAACTGGCTTCACATGGAATGTACTACAGTTGTTTTTCAGACAAGTTAGATTTTCCTTTCCACACTGATAATTTTTAACTTTGTGATTCCTAATTAGAATATTTTTTCTGAAATAAATGTAAACACAATTAGATATGTATTTTAACGTGCAGTAATTAGTCTCATCAGTTGAGTGCTAGTCAACACATTGGGATTTTTGTTCTCTTTTCGTTTTTCAGTTGCAGGTAAAGGGTGTGAGCGAAACCTACATAACGATGCCTTACACAACTTCATTCTGATTTCCATGCATGTTGCAAACACAGAAAAATTACACATCATCTCTCCTGGCTAGAAAGAGAATATAAGGGGCTGACCAAATATGGCTAAAGTTAAGGACTGATGAAGGCCAGAGAATCTCACTTAGGCTTCAGTATGGTCAGCTTTGTGGTGTCTGACATCAAGGGGATTATGGCAGAGATATTTTTTATCCAGGTGACTAGACCTGGTTTCTTCAGTAACCAATGCACAGGAGTAAGGATAAAACCCATCTCTGCTGGGTCTGAAGGAAATGGTTAATAATATCTGGGTATCTTGGTTTCTTCTCTTTTACCAAAGAAACTTCAATTCTGATTTGTACGATTCAGATGCTTTTCAGCTGAGGGCTGGTCTGTCACAAGCAGCAAGGCTTCTCTGGCTTGCTCCTTGCAAGAGGCAGGAGAGGCTGCAAAAGTGTGGTCATGGGCTTGAAGTGCTCACAGGTGAATAGAAGGGAAAGGAGGCTGCATGTAGGCAAGACTGTGGTATTGGACTAAGGTTATGGTGTAGCTTCCTGAGGCCAGTAGGATGCAGAATACTCAGCAAATAGTTTATTTTGGATTTGCTCATATTGCTTGGAGCATGTCTTTGCTGGAGAGTTCAGGGCACTCAGGACCATTGGTGCTGGGCAGGAATATCATACAGTACTGTGCTTACTGCATAGTTTTAGGTTTGGGGCTCTACTAAACAGTCAAAGCCTTGGACTCAGTGTAGAGCTTCCCAGATGAAATGTCTCTGTACTTAAGCAGTTGATTGGGGTTTTTAATTCAAATCTTCTAAAGCTTGGAATTTAATTGTTTTTAAAGCTAATATAGTTTTACAATTTTGACAGTCACATGTATAAAGTTTTCCCTTTAGGTGAGCTCTGCACTACTCCTAAGCCCATGTCTCCCAGATCTTGGCATCATCAGGTGGCAGTGCCCTCACTGCTGTCAGGTTCCTGATAGCATCAGGATCAAGAGTTCTTAGTAATGCACTGAGGTTACCCTGCAGCCCCTGCCCACTGGCCAACACAGTGCTCTTCACCTTCTGTCACTTCTCAAATACATTATTCCTTTCTCTGATTTTCAGTGCTAGTTCTGCCATCACAATTATTTACCTGTAGTATTTTCCTCAAGCAGAATGTTCTCTGGTTTTGAAGTGGTTCCATCACATCTGTTCTGTTGCCAGTCTGCATCCAGAAGCTGTAATCACTCAATTATTATTCCATTGGAAATTATTTAAAGAAATATTTGCATAGCAAAGCTAAAACTAGAACACAGCTTTTTTGATAAACTTTGGATCATATTGTTGTATTGAGGTATCCCTATCTGTCCTACACCGGGAGACTTGCTCACATCATTATTGTGAAAGTCAAATGAGTGAGTTCTCTTACGGAAGTGACAGCATTGCTTACGGCACCTTTATTTCTGTCCTTGGTTATTGTACTCTTTGATCCCTTACTACGTTGCTCTCATTTTACACTTGCAAAGCTTCATTCAAAAACACTGGAGTTGCACTGACCTAAAACTTGAATAAAATCAGGGGTGAATTAGATACAAGGCTGTTATGAAAGAATAGATCAAGGTGAAATGGATTCAGAAAGAGTCGCGGGGCGGGGAGGTATTTTACTTGAATCCAGCAGCTCTGAATTCCTACAGGTTTATCTGTATCCCATCCTAAGCAAATACAAACCAGATGGTTCCTGTTAATTATCCTTTAGAGCGAGGCAAGTTCACATTCAGCCAACCCAGCTGACATATCTATTTGTGTATATTTCTGTGTTTATGGATGACAGGTTGCAATACTGTAATGTATGTACAAGAGAAACTAGAGGTTTACAGAATAAAAAAAGCAGAAGAAAAAAAGAGAAGTGTTAGAGTGTATTTGCTGCTTGGTCTAGAACGATGTTTTGCTACTTGTCTGCTACCAGAGTAGTGGAGTGTAAAAATTCACATGTTGGTTACCAGCTAGAAGTGGTCAAAAACAGATGGAATGCATTTATTCTACTTTTACTTAATAATTTGAACTTTTAGATGTGTTAGACTGGAAGCACTCCAGGATACTTGGCATGTGCTGCATCACTTTCTGTTGACACAGGAGCTTGTTCCATGTTTCTTGCCCTACCGTGGAGTTGTGGAGCAGCCGTAGGTTATGCAAAGCGTGTTTGCCTCATGGCTGTGTGTGGATTTGGAATGATGGGCAGTGTTTGGGGTTGGCTAGTTGTTTTTTTTACTCATGCCTAGCGTGTTGATCTGTTTGCTTTCAAATTAGTGCCAGGCTCAGTGCCAAACACACAGAATATCCAAATAGATCTCAACTTACAGACCTCTAGTACACTGGAAGTGTAAGCCGGTGTCATAGAGTGTGTATTTGTCTTGGGAAATCACTTGCCTGGATGGCCTCCTTTTTTGGTGAGTTCATTGTGCCCTTGTCAAACACAGCTCCACACTTAAATCCCTGAGGTTCACTCGTGGGCCAGAAGGGTAGATCTTTGTATCATGTCCCAGAGACATAGTTCAAAACACAAGTATTCAGATCAGAGCTGGTTTTCATTCAGTTGGCACAAACATGCTGCATGTCAGGAAAATACACCCCTCATAGATCTTTGGTACTCAGCAAGGCAAAAGGAAGAGGGACTACAAGCAAGTGCTCTTTCTTTTCTCTGGGAGGCTAAAGTCCAAGATCTTAGCAAGAACACTCAGGAAAAGAGTGATTTACATAAAGTGGTAATTTTTTCTCAGTAAGTACTTTGGTGCCAACTGCGAGGGCTCATGTGACACTACAGATGTTCCAGTGTGGTCGTTTAGTCATGTCACATTAATGACTGCTGTTATTTAAACAACAGTAAGTTCAGTGATGTAGTACATAGAATTTTGTATGGCTGAGCAAACTGCTGACGTGAATTTTGCCTATATGGATGTGGGAGAAGTTTTCAGAGATGAAAAAGAGTGAAATGTTCTCCTTGCCTGTATTAATAGGGTCAGATGAGAGATGCTTGTGTCAAAGGAATGATTAGAAAAACTGAGGGACAGGATTAGCTTCCCTGTCAGAAGTAGGAAGATACTGGGTGAATATGTGTCTTAGCCCAGCTGCAGGGATGACTGCCTAGAATGTAATTCCATCTGGGCAGTTTAAATACAGAGATAGCACTGCAACAAATAATATTTTCCCTACTTTCAGGGATATTTATATTGAATGTTTTCCTTCTTTGCAAGCTTCAATCAGCAAACTTCAAAATATTTGCTACAGCTTACTGAGAGGCAAGCTGGGCACTTGTTTTGTTCTAGTTTTACTCCTATATCTACTTTCAGCTCAGGCATTTTGCAGGCTGTTTAGATGAGGATTAGCGCTTTTAAATCATCAATATTTTAAGAACAAGCCAGACAACGACACATTTGAATATTAAGGGCAGGATCCTCTAAGCACTTAGTAGTGCAGATCAGGTTGACTTCAAACATCACAGGGGCAGCCCCTCCCCAGTACATGGCTAAAAAAGACCAAAACACCTTATGGGTCTGTCACATGACCTGGCAAGTATGGACACAGCCGTGGTGTGACCAGACTACTTGCTAATAGCACAGTGCAGTGTGGTGCCATCAAGTGAGCCAGCCTCAGAAGCAGTGCTTGCACAGAAATGCACACCTTTCATCCTACTGCTTTTTCACATCCAAAATGTGACTCTAAAAAAGGGGTTGAAAGATCACATTGGGGTCTAAATAAATTTTTCCTGTTGTCTGCATTGGTGTTAATGACTACAGGATGAAAAACCTCTGAATTTTAGTGATGGTGTTATGAACTGGTTTTGAGGTGATCTCATTGCTGCCATCTTCTAGGAGTAAGATAGTTTTTCTTGCCTTAACTAATATTTTTTTGTCTTTATTGATTTAAGTAGTATAAACTGGCAACAGTTTTAATGGAGGCCTTTCCTACATGACTTCTTCACAGACTTGTGGTGAATTGTCAGTTCTTTAGTCTTGCAGAGTAGATCTGATGCGCACCGTGGAAAAACTACGGACTGGAGGTAGTTGCCATGGCTGGCTGGTCTCCTTTAGGGGGAATGAGATGAGAGGCACCCCTAAGAGTTCCAAACCTATGGGGGAGAGCATCTCTTGTGAAGCATTCCCAGGGTGTGTGTACCGAGGGTAGGGTGAGGGAAAACACAATGTACAGGCCTGGTCAGCACCATGTGCAGAACAGGGAAAATAATTTCCCCGTTCATTACCCAGGCAGTACTCCTGAACTGGCACAGCTTGCATTGTTATGCTAAGGAGAAAGGAAAGTTCACATTTGAAGATAAAATGGTCCTTTTATTTAAACAATCACAGTGCTTATGTAACAGCTCTTTTAATGGTACAGTACAGCTGGAGCCTGGAACATGTTGTTTACAGAAATAACACGTAATGGGTAACGATGTAAAGTGCAGTAAATGGCGCTGAAGGCAGTGGGCATGGAGAGAGACCGGAGGCTGGGAACAGCGAGGATGTGCTGCCTTCCTGAAAGCAGGAGGATGGAACCAGGCTTTTGTAAAGCAGGGGAAATGGGCTATGTAAAGGTCATCAGAGGACTGACCTAACAAGCTGCCACAGGAAGGGCAAATGGTTCTTCCCCAAGCGAGGACAGGAGAGGGAAAGGGCCTGAGACAGGGGAGGTGGCACAGCACAGACAGTGACCAAAGGGCAAATTTCAAGAACTGGCAAGGGTAGAGAGGACTGTGACTGTAAATACTTGATGTGACAAGGAGAAACAGGAGGTAGAGAACACAGAAATTATGAAGCTGTGGAACTTTTCACACTAAGATTACTGTAATTGTATTTTCGTGCATAGGAGGTGGGTTTCTCAGTAACATTGCTCTTATCTTTTTTGAAAAGGTAACCACTGACTAATACACACACATACAAAAATACACATATACTCACACCCACACAAACATGTAATTGCACAAAACTGAGAAAAATGCCCAACTTTCTTTTCAGATAGTCAAGGTTTGACAGAGTGAGTTCTGATTCATTGTTATCTTGAAACAGGGAGCATGGCAGTCAACCAACAGCATCTGCACTCCAGCATGTTCATTTTGCTTCTTTCCTTGAGACAGTTCATAAGTTTTGTATGTGTCATAGCAAAAAAAATAGTGCCACAGGTATTTTTTAAAGTGTCATTTTTTAATTATATGTTGACCACTTGTTCAATTTGGAGTAAAAAAAAATAATTGGATTTATGGACTGTTTGTTGTTTACAGCAAGCTTGAGGTTCACACTTAGACATCATATGAATGATGAAACAAAGTTGTAAATATTTATTACTTAGTGGAATCATATTTTTTTAAAAAGCACATCTTTTTACACAAAGCATTTGTAAATCCCCATTAGTGGTTTTTATGATCCCACATCAAAATTCCTAGTTTGCAGCCAACAAAGTATCTTAGACTTAGATCTTCCTCCTACATGTAGTGGAATCACAATGCTGTCACAGACATCACAACCATTTTTGTAAAATATGATGTTAAGGAAGACTGAGTTCATTGTACTATACATATGTAAATGCCTCTCTTTCAGTAGTCTCAAAGGAAAGAAGATGCCAGAAAGAATTCTAAACGAGCGTACATATTAATTGTCACCACCTTTCATGGGATAGTGAAGTGCATTCATACAAAGAAAAGCATTAAGAGGCTGCACAGGGAAAGTGAGGGCATTTGAGTGAGACTTAAGGAAGTCACATGGTGAATTATAATAATCTAATTGCAATCCAGAAAATCACTCTTTCCTTGTTTGTGTCTGTAGTGAGGTAATGATGCAGCTCCTCTGGCTTCAGACAGCCACTACAGATTTACAGCAGGCTACAGAAGATCAGGCTGCAGCAACAGCTCTTTGTTATTGCTGTGCCCCAACAAGGATGTCTGAGTTCAGAATAGCTATTGGTTTATTTTGCAGCATGAATGTGTTGTTCTCAGCAGCTCAAACTCCTTTCAGCGTCAGAAGTGTAGGGAACTGGTTATCACAATTAACGAATTGTTGAGCCTCTATGTGTGTGTGCCCGTGTGTAAGGTTTTCAAATCTGGCCGTGGATAAGAAATCCACAGTATGACTAAATAATTGGACTGAAAGTTTTGGAAATAAATGTCTGGCAGAAACAGAGCTCACATGGATGTGCTTCTGTACAATAAAACTCCACTGAAAACCACTGGGTGCTTGAAGTAGGTGGCCTCTGTCTTTGATTGGAATCTGCTCAGAACTGAAATTATTAGGACTATGCACAAAATCAAATTTCCTGAATCAAAACAGATAATGCACCAAATTCCCAGGTACATACTATAATAAAGGGTTGCATATCAATGTCTGATAACTCCTACTTAGCATGGCTTGAAGGAGATTCCATTCCCAGTTCCACCACTTTTCACTTAGGGACTTACTTGAGTCCTACCTGTTGCTGAGGCACAGCTGTTCACAAGAAATGAATTGCTGCTTGCCCATATAATTTCCCACTGTGCAGTCTTTGGTCATTCTGTGCTGTTTCTCTCCTCTTGGGGATGCTAAATGAGTTGGTATTACCTTAATGAAAGCATTGAAAGTGTGGTTAGTGCTATTACACTCCATATTTAAAAACAGTTTTGGAAATCAAAGTGAGTATCAGTAAAATATTCTCCTGTGGTTGTGGCTCTGATGACCAGTACAATGAATTAATTGGCATTCTTGTGCAGTGCTTGGATCTGTGCCAGTTAATGACCCATTGCTGCAGTCTGCAAATCACCCCTTCTGTCCTGCTCTTCAGGCTGATGGACTTTTGCCCAAGTAATGGCTGCAGGCTCCTATTCTCAGCTGGCACAAACCCCAGCATGACCATAAACATCCCTGAGAGGATCATAATATGATATATTGGACAGATTCTGATATGCCTTGCCGTAATATACCACCAAGCAATTCTGCTGAAGTCAGTGACTTTGCTGGTGCCATAGCTGAAAGAAGAAACTGGTCCCTACACTGTTGCTTTCTCGAGTAATGAAGCGCTTGCAGGCTCTCAGCTCATCTGTGCCCCTTTATATGATGCAAGTTTTTGTGAACTCTTTGTCAAGCATTCAAAATAGTGTTTATGTTTGTTCTGTTTTTAAGTGGTTGTGTGGTCTCTTCCCACACAGGATTTTCCATTCTTCAGGCGATTATGGAAGCAGCAGTACAGAACAACTGGCAAGTGACAGCCAGATCTGTAGGAAGCATAAAAGATGTTCAAGAGTTCAGAAGAATTATAGAGGAGATGGACAGACGGCAAGAAAAAAGATACTTAATTGACTGTGAAGTAGACAGAATCAACACCATTTTGGAACAGGTATGTGCTTTTCAGAAATTGTGGTCTCTCTGTGACAGACATCATTAATATTCCCAGAACTGTCTATTTCTAGAAATTAATTAAATATCCATTGAGATGTGAGGCCCAACAACTGGCCAGTTACCCTAGCAAAGTTACAATGCCACAGTGATGCTCAGAGCTGGTGGCAGAACTTACATGTAACCTCCCAGGAAATGTCTCAGAGATATTTTTTTCCCCAATGTTAATAATGAATTATTTTTAAGTAGGTTGAGAACCTAAAACCTCAGCTACCAGAGTAGCATTACTGGCATCAAGGCTGGTTGTAGGGATTCCAAGACAGGTGCAGTTTGTTAAGTGGAACATGAAACAAGAAATAAAAAGCCATTGAAGTATCATAGAACCATCTTAAAGAATTCCCAGAAGAAAATACTGCTAATGAAAAATTCAGCTGGTAGTCCCAATGACATATTAGCACTTTTTGGTACATAAAGCCCTTCCCTCTGCAGAGCCAGTGCTGTTTACAGGCTTAAATTGTGGGTGATAGAGTCTATTCCCCTTTATGGGGGAAGATGCATTTGGGGTGACTGTTTTGCTCTTGCATGACCTTCCCAGTGTTTGCTTTGCCCCAGAGGAATTGCCATATCCCCTGGCCATCCCAGGGTGCTGCGCAGAATGCTGTGCCGCTGGTTGTGCTGTGCAATGGGCTTGAAGAGTTGAAGGGACAGATACAAATCACTGGGAGCAGAAGCAGCAGTTCCCTCCTGCCTGGGCTCACAGCAAAACTGGTGTTGGTGTGGGACCAAGTCCATTCTGCTTGGTTATTCGTAGGCACATGGGAGTTCACTTACTCTGATTATTGCCATTTCATAAATTTAACTGTGGGCTTATATTATGGAATAGATCAGAAGTAACATTTAAATTTCATGAAGCATTAGCATATCTCTGACAAATGTTATATTGTAAACTACCAACAAACTGACCTCACTGTAATAAACCCTAGGAAATGCAAAAAACCATATTCATTGAGTTCCTTCTCAAAATATTCAGTTCCTGTCAAGCTTTGAGGTATATTGCTGAGGGTCAGTCTGTGGAGACAGCCAGATGCCACAGCTGCTGCCTACAGAGAAAGGAAAGAGGTGCTCAAGGGAACACAGCACAGGTGATGCTGGTCTGTAACTGTGATACTGATACACAGCATTGCATTCTACACTGTATTTTTGGGCAATATGGTGAGTGCTCTCTTCGGGGAAATTCATACTGTAAAATGTAAGAAATATGTCTTTTTTTGCAAAAGATGCAAAACACCTACCCACAGCCCACACTTCCGAAAATGCTGCAGGAGAGCACTTCTGAGCCAAGCTTAAATAGCTCTTTGGGCCCACTCCCTGCAGAGAAACAGGCCTTGTGTTTGATCTGTCTTACTCGGTTTACTTTGGTTCTCTCTTTTCCTTCTATTGTGCAAGTGAGAGAAAAAACCAATCAGACCTTTCCAGTGCCTAAAATGAAAGCTCTATACCAAGCAAACTGTACAGCAAAAACCTGGCGACTCTTTTCATCTGCAACTATTCTAAATTCAACTCTAGTGAAGTTATAATTTTATTAGATGGATGATTCAGCTTTCTATCAATGTGATTAGCATCTGAGTAAGTAAAAATTTGCTACTGGGGCCTCCAGGCTTCTCCAAACTCTACAGTACACACTGGTGCCTCTGATGCAAAAAATATCTCCTGTCAACAATTTTCAGGTTTTTATTCAGTACTGAAAAGTTAAGTTTCTGCAGAGAAAGCCAGTAATGGTGGGCCCTAGATTGATAGCTGAACAATTATTGGTTTTAGGATCTTTCTTCTATCTCTTCTGCTTACTTTGTTATCTTCTCATAAAGTAGTTGAAAGTTTTCACACATATATGTGGCACTTAAATCCAGCCAGCCAGCTTGCTCAAGGGAGTGGAGAGTTGTCTTTTTTTAAGCCTACTGTGTTTGCTCATAGCATAGCACTGAGGGGAGAGATAAATCTGGATTTGCATATTTCAAATCTAGCAGTTTGTTGCAGTTTAAAAAGTCAATTCAGTGCTATGTGTGGAGTCTAGAAAGTCTGCTCAGCTGAGAGGCGGTAACATCTGAGCATGTTACCACATGCTGATGCACAGTTGCAGCTGGGTTTGAGGAGTTTTGCCCCAGTGAGAGCAAAGGGAAGCCAAGAATCTCTACCTGTCTGTACTGTTATGTCGGAGTACTGATGGACAAAGTGCCTCACAGAGGGTTGGCATAGGCTGCCTCAGCCCAGCTGCCTTTCCATTCTCCTCCCTTTTTTGGCCTCCTAGGAGCACTTCTTCAAAGGTCAACCCTCCCATCACCTTCTGGGAGTGATGCCTCCCTCCAGAGAGGGTGGTTACATGGTCACTGTGAGGCTGTGTGGCACCTGTCATTCATTGTCTCGGGGACAAAAGCAGCTTTTGCCAGTGACTCTGGATTTCAGAGGCTTAAATAGAACTTATCCAGGAACAAAAATCACAGCAGAAATAAGCAGACTGTAAAGGACTAAACAGTCTACACACGCACTGAGTTTGCTATCAGACTTTTGGGCTCTTGGCCAGGCCATTCAGCAGGGCTTGTCAGTTCTGTGCTCCAGAAACCGTGTATCATGGCTTTGTCTAAGTGCTTGGGTTGAATAAGAGCGACCTCTTCTCCTGTATTGTGCTGGTCACTGTTTGCAGTTCTCTTCCTTTGATGCTTTTCCAGCAGTTCAGATCAGGGTATACATTTCTTCCAAAAGTTCATGCTTATCCAAAGACAATTACAAATCTGAGGATTTTCTTCAGAGACTTCAGGTCATTCTGGAATATTCTGTACCTTCCTCCAGAGATATACAGACATGTGAGTCAGTGGCCTTGAGTGTTCCATAGGCCTTTAGCATCTGGCTCATCTGTATGTCCCTGTGTTTCCAAGATCTGTAAGTGTCATATGAAGTAGTTCTCTTTTCAGAGCTGGCTGGTACAAGACCTTTCCCAGCTGTTAATATAAGGTAGGGGAAAGAGGCCACCTCAGCTCCCACTCTGCCTGAGTAACCTGGTTTGTGCCAAATTTCACCCTGCAGGCACATTTGTTTTCATTCCCCTTTCAGAAGATTTTGTGATGGGACTTACTGTTTGTCCTTGAGGTGGAAACCCTGTCCAAATCTCTTCAGCTGCAAAGTAAGGGGAAGCAAAGGAACTAATAGTTATTCTGTAGGTTGCCATCTGTTTGTTCACTTGCCCTGTAGTTCTGCAACCACTGAGCATGTGGATCTATATTCTTCCTTGCACAACAAAACTATATCCAATTTAATCATCCAGTGGCCTCTCAAGCATACAGATAGCAACACTTATGTCATGCAAAATTCATAAGCTCCCCACACTTCTTGTCCCTTGATGCTAAAATATTCTGCATTTCTTCACAGATAGATACAAAATTTTGTTCTCATAAACAGAAGTACATTTTCTTTCTGAGAGCTAACAGTAAGTTTTAGCCTGTTCAACCATGTATTTAGGGACATGTTTTTGAGTTAAGAAATATGTTTTTCTTATTCCCAGGATAATAAGCTGTATTTCAGACTAGAGTGGCTTTATGTCCATTTATAAGAAAATCTCCCGAGGGAAAATGAGGAGGGATCAAAATGGTGAAACTTTTCAAAAGACCTGTTTGTTCCAGAGACTGCATGCTTTTATCAAAAGGACACTATCTCCAAACATAGTCATAAAGGGTAGGCTCCAAGGAAATATTGAGTGAAGGCATCTCACAAAGCAGAAGCAATATTACGGTAGAGAATGCGGTCCCCAAAGCTTTACAGTGACAGCCAGAATGTCAAAGACGACTTAAAGTGAAGCATTTGTAGGATTATGAAGGGTAATCTGATTGACTGAACTCTGTCCTATGCAAGCACTGACTGTGACTTGACCTTCGAGTCTGAAATTTTGAGATTAGGAAGATGGTCTGCAGGTTCTCAGAACAGCCACAGTTACATCTCTCTGCTGAGCTGCTCAGACCTCAGAGGAGGGTGCTCACTGCATAACAGCTTTCACATTCAGGGTGTTGTAAGAATAAACACAAAACTGGTACTCGGTTGACCAATAGTCATTAAAAATAACAGCAATGAGGAAAAATGTAATTGAAAAAAGTCAACACCGCTGTCATGTAAACTTGCTGGTTTAAGTGTTCAATCATCAGCAGATAGTCTGGTGGGGGTTTGCCCGTGTTCTCTGCAGCAATTTAAAATACAGCTGCCTACAAGCACAGTGGGACACTTGGAGCAGGAGCAGAGCTGTGAGTAGCTGTACCTTCTGCTTTGCTTTTGAACTGCAGCAATGCCATGTCCTCTGAAGGTGCCAACCTGCACAGAGCACACCCTCCAGAGCAGTGTGCCCCTGCTACCCTCTCCAGAGCTCAGTGCCACAGCCATGTCACAGTCGGATTTTATCCTCTGCCTGGAACTGTGTGGAGCAGAGAAGGGGGTTCAGCTGAGGCTCCAAGAGAGTATCTGCTATGTATAGAGTTGTGTAACATCACTCTGAAACTGGTACAGTTCATTTTTACATTTCCAATGAACTAGAAACTTAAAATTTAGGACATTTCTTCATTAAGTACCCATGAGTATTGTTGAAACCAGGATATAAAGCAGAATGAAAGGTCACTTCTTTCCCTTCACATCCAGAGAGTCTGAACAGCTCACAAGTCCATATGGGCATGTGGGGAGGAAAGGAGAATTACTTAGGTGGGTCACCCTCAGGACCATAGCCAGCAGAAGGGTAAGTAAAAAATGGGTATATGTCAAAAGTGACAGCTGTATCTGCCTTGGAGGGCCTGCTCCTGTCAGCTCTGAAACTCATAAAGGGCAGGAAATGGATTGCTAAAGCAGAGAAAAGTAACATCTTGGGTTAATCTGCCCCACATATAGCGCATTCCACACATACCTGATGAGAGAATATCTAGCTTGTAAATAGGAATGTTTCTCCAAAGTCATCATCCAGATGTCATAAAGCAAGGCAGATTCCAAATGACAGGATTTTAACAGTGTTAGTCATCCTGCAGAATGTCTGAGGTAATGGCACACAAAGCTTAAAGGCACTCAAAAGACATTAAAGCACAGTTATAAATGTATCTGATCAGTAATAATGACAATTAATACAGAAAATGTCTCACTGTAAATGTGGACACTGCTGTATGTAGAAGATGACTGCCAAGCAACTCTGGTTTCTTGTGCCAGAGGCATATGAACTTGAAGTCACCATTAGAGTTTTTATTTTTCTGTGATAGTAGCAATTACTCATTTTATGTTTTATGATAATTCATGGCATATAAATGCACACACCAATGCACACATGCATCTGCTTTTAATGTTTTGCATATTTTTACCACAACATTTGTAGTATGCAGTTATGCAGTTGCAGTAATATTTATGTGGTGGCCTCTGCATTGCCATTAAATGTACAGAGAACCAAAATCTCTGCAGAGTTACACTGCTCCAAGTAGAGAGTCAGACATTATACTGAACATTATCCTGGAGACAATATTTAAATTGATGCTGTTGTGCTTATAAAGAGATTATATTTGCTTTGAACTTCAGTTAATAGGTAGCTGTAAAAGCACAATTTGCCACACAGTTCACCGTTCTTTGCAGCTTTTCTGTGCACAGAAATGGTGCATGTGTTTGCCCTGAGCAAGAGCTCTGAGGGTCCCACTCATTATTTAGACTGTGTCCACACTGCCTGAGCTGCTCCTGCAGCTGGCACTAATTGTTACCCATGTTGACAGTCTCAGGAGAAAAGTTGAGCCTGAGGGCCGTTGGCAGAAGCCTCTCACTCCCGTGTTTGATGTGCTTTGGAAGCAGATGCACACACTGATGCTTCTCACGCCATACCTGGACTGGGGGGAGAGGATTTGGCCTTTCATTAGCTGTACAGGTATTTTTCAAAAACAACATTCACAAGAAGGCTTTTAAAGACATAGAGTATTTGAGGGAAAGGGAGAGCTGACTAGAATTTACTTAACGTATGATCTGCTGAATTTTTTGTCGCACTCTATTTGTCCATCTCTGCGTCCCTAATAGCTCTGGGAGTCTTTGTCACCTCTTCTAAGCCCCTGGCTGATTCTGAAATCCCTTGCTCACTCATCTCTTCCAGGTTTTAAAAATCAGTGTTGTACAGAAGTTGCTTTGTTTCAGCTCTGGTGTTTAATGTGGTTCTTTCTTCTCTGTATAAAGGATAAACCCTTTCATCTTAGCAGACATTACCTTAATTTCTGCATCTGTCTCTCAAATAGTTTAATGCTTGAAACTCTGCTTCTAACCAAAGGCTTTCCTTAATTAGTTTCCAAGGCAACCAACCATCTTGGCGACAATTCAGATGAACCAACTGCAGGGAGAGGAAGGAAACACACTATCAAAATGAATAGTAATAGCACAATACCACTGTGCAAACAGGCGTTGTACATCACCAGAGACAGCGCGATAGTTCTGGTGTCTCATCAGTTCATTTACAAGTGAAGAAGTCCCAACTCAGTAAAAGAAAAGCTGCACAAGAGTGTATGGCTTTTTTTCACAGCTGACTAAACTGGGATTAATGGCTTCAGTGTGATATGAATCATGTATCAGGGGAAGGAAGAGAACCAGAGGGGTTTTTAGGGTCCTTCACGCACCAAGGTGTTCCCAAGTGTGTTTTACAGAGTGCTGTTACACTGCAGTTCTAACAGCAAGACTTCCAGCCTGGGGGCCACCCCCCTGAGCTCTTTCAGCCCAGCTGCTGGTTGGTGGTGCAGTATGTAAGACCCTGGCAGTTCATAGCTACAGTCTTGCAGGCAGAAGTGTCTAAGCATGAGGTCCAGAGGTGTGATCAGAGCTTTGGTGCATTTGCTCTGGGGTACAGATGCGTTCGGATCAGGCCATTCATTCTATGGCAAAGTACATCTCTCACTGTTTGTGATTATACATCCATAAGGGATTCCTATCTCTTGTCACACCCTCTTACATGTGCAATTCCGCTGGCCTCTGGCGATCAGAGTAAAGCTACCAGGGCCAGCCTGGGCTAAATTTACAAAGAATCAGGCCCTGTAAGTCATTAACTCCACTCAAATACAAACTTATCCCACAGTATCCAGCCAGTAAGATGGAAAACAGCATAACAATTTTAAAGAAAGTTAATGTTCCAGGCTTAAGTGAAGCTCAGGTTACTAAATTAAGTTTATTATTGTCACATGTACATGTATAATGGTGTATGTACTACTGGAAGCTCATTCTTCCAAAACATATAATAAATGAAATGATCAACTATATATATAGACCCTTAAAAATACTCCAAGTATCTTCTGTAAAGAATCAGAGAAGCAAAATATTGCTGTAACTTTATTATCTCATATGAGTAAAACAGCCTCCCTTGCTGCATAAACTAAATCTAGTAAAAATAAATTAACTCTTTTTAATCTTTTTCAGTTTATGGTTTACGCACCAAGTTCTATGAGGAATATTGCAGAGTGCTGTTTATAGTGAAGCAAAATAAACCTTTCAGATTCCTTCAAAGCATTAAAAACCCCAAACTGAGTGAAATTCCAGTCACAGTAAAATGCCATTTATAATAAAAAACATAAGAAGATGTAGCCTTGTTCTTCCTAGAGGAGGTTGCACGGAGGTTTTTTTCTTAATTTCGGAGGGCATTTGAAAAGGAAAGGAAATGCTTAAAAGGAAAAAAAAAAGAATGGCCACTATTCAGTATTTTTGGTCTGCTTGAAGGCAGTGCTCTGCAGTACAAAACCCCTTCCAAAAGATTCTCATGTGAGCATTGGGACTGAATTACTGCGACACTTCTGGGTTATATCCAAATAATAGTTTGAAGTGATCCTGACATGCAGTAATGGTTTATATAAGCAGCATTCTTTTTCCAAGGACTCTTGTTCGATTCCAGGGAATAATACTGGGATTTTACTCTGACATGCTGCTGGGAAGTATAGAGAAAATGGGAAATTTGTGTGTTTTTAAAATGGTAACATATGACTCAGTTTAGCTAATTTCTTCCCCTGTGCCCCCGTTGATACACATCCTTCCATATTTTGAGCAGCCCTGATGAGGAGTTTTGTGTGCCCTGTGGGATATGAAAAGAAGAAATTTACATTTTTTTATGTTTGTCTGTGATGGGAGGGTGTGCTCTTACCAATGTTCAAAGTACAGTTTCACAGTATTGAAAGCCAAAAGGGACGGTTGGATATCTCCTGTGTCACGGGGATTGGGCACACGAGGCAAAGGTCAGTAACGATTCGCTTGTTAATGATGGGGATACACCATCAAACTGTGTGGCAGTGATGAAGCACTTATGACTCCTGCAGAAGGCTTGGTAAACTAACAATAAATGTAAAATTACTGTTATTAACAGTCTTTGTGGAAGTGACTTTAGGTGTTGTGAAATTTAGTGAAGGCGTGCCAGGCTGGAAGTCAGTTCTTACAGTGCTGATTTTGATACACCTGATATGGACTTGTAGGTCTACAGTGAGAGCATCCACAACAGCTGAGAACCAAGGAGGGAGAGTGTAGGTGAAGTTGGAAATGAGGATGTTATTGGGGTAGGACCATGTTACGTGGGATTGGAGCTGGTTGGGTTGCAGGTTGAAGGAAATTTGATCAGGAATGTTGCTAGGGAAAACAACCTTTCTGTGATTTCTATGAGATCTAAAGCCTCCATGTGAAATTTTCGCTGAAATTTACATTTCAGGAGAACTTCAGATTTTACAGAGGCTTGAGAAAGTACCAGAACTTCTGTGAAATTACCTCAGATATAACTTGGATCACTCTATTATTTTTCAGTGGAATGTATTTCCCAAAGAATATGCTAGAACTGCATAGACAATTAAAATATTATCTCCTTAAAACTACCTACTTGTGGAAATGCTACTGCAGAGTAACATATGCAATAAGTCATTTACTTCCTATAAATAAGCTTCAAAAATTCCTCCAGAACACAACTGAATTTTCAGCTTATTGCTCTTACTCAAGAAGCTAAAGAATTCACTAATAGAGAATTTCTACAACACATCTCTTCAAGGAAGCTGTCTGGGAACAAGTACCTTCTCTTGAGAATATCTTGGCAAAATCAGGGGCAAAGGTCTCAGCAATTTCGAGTATCCTTTTCATATGCTACAAAGAACTTTTGTTGTGGTTGTAACAGCCCCTCATATCTGATCTTGTTTTTTGTGAAATAGCTTCAAGTGATAAAGAATAGCTTAAGTTCTGATTGTTTTTGACATGAAGGTCTTTGTATTGAAGGACGTTGCTTGTGAGGAGAGCTGCAGTCCTGGGAGATATACCACTGTTCTCCTCTGTCTAAACGAAGAAATTGTGATAGAAAGAAAAGTTTATTTAAGGAATTTTGTTCTGCTTAAGGAGTAAATAGTTGTGATTATGAGCATCAGTTAACAGGAATGATAAAACTCTTTATCTCCGTGTCCTCCAGGGTCTGATGTTTTGCAGTAGGATATGTCCTTTAACAATAATTGTGCCAACAGGTTAGTTAATCTGGCAATATTGCTAAGTCACATCAAGGAATGTAGGAAATTTTTTTTCAGGGCACAGAAAATTCACAGACAATTTTGTCATCACAGTGAAAGAAATTAGGAGAATGTATCATGCCCTCAGAACTGATCTTGCAGTTTGTGGTGTTTTTCTGAAGTAATTTCTAATGTAACCTTTTATGCACAAATTAAATGCGTATTTCACTACAGAATCTTCAATCAGCAAGTGTCAGATTAGTTATGGGAAAGGAAGGTTTAGCCATATGGAGGGAGAAGGAAGCACAATACAGCTTTCAGATGTTTCATTTAATTACCCTCCAAGGACTAACATGCACAACCATCATCTATCTGGAGATGGCCTAAAAAGCAGAATTTCACTCTGGATGTGACTATCATCAAGGAGAGAGACAAAAGAGAGGAGAGCACAAGAAGCTTTTTCCCCTCAGAGGGGGAAAAGCTCTAATGAAATGCTGCAGAGGCATCTCAGATCCCTGCTTCCTGCATGCACATTTTTGTCTCCTCTTTCCAGGAGATTCCAGATATCTAGGAGGGTATTTCCCAGGAGAAGTACATTGCAGAACAGCCAAAAGCTGTTTGAAGAATGTTTTATAAGCCCAAACAAATGTTCTTGATACTGTTCTATAGAGAGAAGTGAGATTTGGGTTATGAGGTGTAGTCACAAATGTATACGGTGGCAGGTGCATGGAAATAAAATCCTTGGGTCCATATACTGCACAAAAATACAAAATACACCAGCTGGGATGGTGTATGGATTTGTGACATTCTCTAAAGGGCATGAAGACTCTGAACTGTTGATGAATTAATCTCAACTAGCTATGTAGTTATTTTTATCAGCAACAAATAATATGTGTGTGGAATCTTCATTTTAATATTTAATACATTCTTCATTTAATATTTAACTCAAATTTAATATAGTACTCATTCTTCATATAAATGAAATCATTGTTTACTGCATCTTTTACAGCACCACCATCCCTGGTGGCCAGATTCCCATCCCATTAATACTAAGTGAAGAAATAAATCGCCTTCCCTGGGTTTGCACTACAATTACAGTCATGAAATTTTGACGCTTTGTGTGAGGAAAGCTGGTTCTGCTGAACATGGAAATGGTTTTGTCTCTGTGGAATTAAAGGCAGGACAGGTGTCATTTGTTTGGCAGTGACAGACCATCACTAGCTGGGGGGACATATCTTTTGCCACCACAAGATTGTGGTTTCTTTGGAGCCTCAAATATTGGTGTTCGTGTTGTCGGTGTGATAGAAAGAGGCAAAATCATGACCCCCCAAAAAAGCTTTTTTTTTTTATTATTTACTGAGGGAAGACTGAACTTTGTCTAGTGTTTATAATCCTCAAAGGGAATTTGCTCTTTCCTCAGGAGCCTGTGTGTAAATTAGAAAACCGGCAAGTGGGCTCTGCAAGCTTACGGTAAAATTGAGCTACTCAGGTTACAATGGATCTTATGTTTGCTGTGGCATCTGGTTAGATGAGCAAAACCCTATTCCCATTTCAGGAGAACTTCTATTTTTATTCTCCTGCTGTTTATCCTACTCCTATCTGAAGCTAGAAAGCAGCTGAGCTGATGCCCAGGTGTGAAGGCACTGTGCTCCACAGCAATTTGGGCTTGCCAGACAGTTGCCACTGTGCTTGATGTCCCTCCGTTCCCACGAAGTGCAATCAACACTGAGAGCTGATCCTGACAAAGCTGTTTAATTTTTTTGTTTGCTGCAGGAAAGGAAGATTTGTGTGATCACTTCTGACATTTGCTCACTGCTTTGAAGGCAAAGGTGTCATAATTGTATTTCCATAGCAAGGTGTAAAGGCACGTTACTGTTCAGCTGGAGGTGGCTAAGCTCTCCTGTCCTCAGAAATGTGCACATATACTTAAACATCAGTAGTTTTTTTTTAATATGGCCTTTTTACAACAATGGAACCCAAAATAATGCACAAATAACCTCAACAGAGACAACAAAACCATTTTTTTTACTCTTAAGTTGTAGGAAACGTCATTTTTCTTACTACTGTCTTTTTAAGACCTAGGAAAGAAGAACTCTAGAGTTCCATTGCCTTGTTGTTCCCAGATAGGGTCAAAATGGAAAGACACATTACAGCAGGTCAGATCACTGCCTGTCATTCCATTCAAGTGGCATATTTCTGCCACTTGTCAGGTATGAAAAGCACAGTAAAAATCTCCAGACTTTCTTTGTGGCAATACTGCCTGTCAGCATCAGTATGTTATGGAAAGATCTAATACACTCATAAAATATCAAGGGTTTGAGCTGTACATGAGGTAGTCTGTACATTTATGATCTAGGTTTTTTCTTTCTTTTCTTATTTGTACATAAGGGATGATTAATAACTTTGATTATACAGACTAAACTGACCAGATGGCAGTGGGTTCAAACGAAGTGAAGAGTTCCTAACAGGTATTAATTGGACATGGTAGTTTTTCTTTCACTGCTGCCAAAGTCATGATAGCTGTTTCTCTCAGTAAAAGTGCAAGCATATCCTCTTAGCTTGTATTTCTCAATGACTTTAAAATCAAAGCCTTCAGAGGCAGGAAGGTGCATTTGAAAGTGAGTGGACTGCTGAGCTTAGAGGGTTGCGATCAGCAACACAGAGGCCAGCAGGAGGCTGGTTACTATTTGGAGCACCCTAAGGGTGCTGGGGCTGATGCTGTTTAACCTCTGTAAGTGATCTGGCGGTTGTGGGATGGAGTGCAGTCTCCGCAAGCTGGCAGATGACACTGAACTAGGAGGAGTGTGGTACACCAGGTAGTGGTGCTACAATGCCTTGACAGCCCAATGAAGTGGACAGAGAGGAACCTCACAGAGTTCAACAAAGGGAAATGCAAAGCTCTGCACCTGGGGAGAATAACCCCATGCCCCAGTACAGACTGGGCAGAGGCTTCCTGGCTGGAAAGCAGCTCTGCAGAGAAGAATCTTGGGGTCCTGGCAGTCAAGTTGACCGCAAGCCAGCACTGCAGTGTCATAGCAAAGAAGGCCAACAGCATCCTGGACTGCATTGGATTAGCATGGTCAGCAGGCCAAGAGAAGTGACTCTTTCCCTCTACTCTGCAGAGGTGAGGCTGCATCTGAAGTGCTGTGTACAGTTCTGGGCTCACAGTATAGGCAAGACATGGGCATCCTGGAATAATCCAGGGAAGGGGCCCTATAACCAGTAAGGGACTGGAACATCTGATTACAAAGAAAGGCTGAGAGAACTTGGCCTGGAGAGGAGAAAACTCAAGAGCAATGTTGTCTGCAAGTATCTGATGAGGAATGAAGAAGTTTGAGCCAGATTCTTCTCAGAGTTTTGCTGAGTTTCAGAGTCTCAGTGATGCCCAGTGATAAGACAAGAGACAAGGACACAAACTGAAATGCGGGAAATTCTGTGGGAACATTAGAAGAATCAATTTTACTGTGAGGGTGGTCAGACACTGAAACAGGCATCCCAAATCTTGGGGATATTCAGCCCTGACTGGACATGGTCCTGAGCAACCTGCTCTAGCTACTCCTGCTTTAAGCTGTTGGGCTGGAACAGACGATTCTTAGAGACCTCTGCCAACCTCACTTGTTCTGAGATTTCCTCCATCCATAAAAGAAAAATTTCATGAATCAGACAAACCACTGATATTTTTAAAAGACAAACCAGGACTGCTCAGTCCTGCCCACCAGACTTGCACTGTTCTTTCATTTCTTGATTTCTTTTGGGTTGACAGGTCTTGTTGTTCATTAGTTCTTTTTTTCCTTGCCTGTGGTCTGCCACTATTGCTCACCCACACACTTTGTTCTTATCATCCTAGTTCATCATCAAGTCCTTGGAGAAATAATCCAGTGAAACTCCTGGATCTGTCTCCATCTCTGCTTATGTTTAAAGCAATTTCCTTGGCTTTCCTTGCCTTGACTTTTCATCTAAGAGTTCACCAGTCTCCTTGTAATGTTCCCTTCATCCTTAATCCCAGTATTTCTTTTTCATGGCCAAAAAACCAGATCCACGTTCTAAACCAGGAACTACATGTGCATGTAATTTGACTAGGAAATAAGTCAAAAGGTAACGTAGCAATTGTGATGTAAATATTAGTTATTTTGCTTCCCCTTGGCTGTCCTTCCTCTTAGGTGTTGTGTAGTCTTTGAAATACATCATGAAAGAATTTTTATTACTGCTTTAGAAATATCACAGTGGTTCATACCAATTTAATATTAGCCAGATAATACCTAAAGTGCTATCTTCCAAAACTAAGAAAAATGTAAAAACTAAGGCAGGAATTTATAGTTGCATATTTAGTGTAATGATGACTGTTGCAGTGGAAACCTGATTGTCTTTATGCTTGCCTTCAAAAATAATTTACCCAGACCAATGAAAAAGTAAAATTGGCAAGGATGACTTCATTTCTCAGTCTGGCATGTAGGTCTGCACTTTGAGTAAGCCTGGTGTTGGCCAGCAGATTCTATTTTTATTTTGAAAACAGATGTATTTTAATTACATTCCCTCTAGATGTTCTCTTAATTAATTGGAAATATCCAAAGAGTTAAGTAAAAATACAAATTGTATTTGATTCTATATCAAACTTGACATTATGATCTTTTTATCTACAAAGCAAGAATTATGTGGGATCAGAAATCTGAATTATTCATGACGGTTTCCAGCCATTTTTTTCCTTGCTCCTTTGTTCAGTGTAAAACCTTTTAAGCTTTTCTTTCAGTCAAGGTGAAAGCAATATTAAGTCTCGGAAGTCAAACTTAGGAAAGACATGTAGCTCTGTGAAATCCTTGCCCTGTAATCCTGGCTTTCTATTCACCACCACTATTCAATATCCCACTTTCTATATAAGCTTCACAATATATCACCAGTTGATGAGATTTATTTGTTATACTCCTGTTTTCCTTCTTCATAAAAAAGCTTTATCCATCCCTGCACTCCCTTGGGAATAACACATGTCTGTGATTGTTTCTGCTGGGCTCACTGATCCAGCAGCTCCCTTTGACATGCTGGGCAGTTGGTAGAGGGTGGAAGGAGAGGGAGGAGAACAGTTGTTGTACTTGTTAAGATTTAGGACAGCAGTGTAGAGTGTAGTGAATTTTAAAAACACTGTTAAGATCCAGTTCAGTAGTTACAAACTAACACAGTTGATTATGTGAGAGTAGAAATGCTGGCAAGTCACTGCTAAAGATGCTTTATGAATTAAAGCTTGACTGTAGTATGTTGAACCTCTCTAAGGGACTGAACAGAATCATTTCTGGTCATCTTGAAGACTTGACAACAGATGAGATGGAAGTTGAGTCTCATCCATGCTAATGAGTATTATGTTTCTTATTTGTATTATTGCTCCTGATGCCCATAGCAGCTCCATGGACGTTTTTCTTACAGTCTCTGACTTCATTTGTGGTGGTATTTTTCTCTTAAATAAACACATTTCTGTGTATAAATGTAAACGCTTTCTTATTTGTTGTTAAGGTTAAAACCACAAAGAGTATTGTTGTTCTTAAATAAGTTCTTTGTCTCTAACCTGCCTTTAAGGTGAAATTAAAACAGAGAATTCAGTATGCAAATAGCATGCACACCAGATGATCTGAAGGAAGCCTGCACATTTCCATAGAAAACAAATGTGAGTGTAGGAAAGCAGATGCTTTCTACCAACGGAGTGTACATACAGTTCTCTAGAGAACCTGAACAGCAATTTATTTTCAGACTGCTGGAAGTATGCAGATTCCTACAGAATTAAATGTGAATTTAAAAGAAATGGCACCTATTAAGGACAATACTACCCAAAGAGGCAATGGGGAACTTAATAATTCAAGCAAGAACTTGAACAGGCTCAGCCATATATCTAAAGTCAGTGACTCAAATGTCATCTGTTTTTAGCAAAGACGTAAGTGGTCATGTTGAAAAGATGTCTTATAAAGTATGGCCTTTGGAGTGTTGTTTCTGTGACCATGGAGGAGTGTGTTTGTATGGAGTGTGTAGACCTTCAGATGATTCTCCATCAAAAAGCATCATCTGTTCACTTGAGCTGTTGTTAGGATACAGTCAGTGATACACTTGTGTGTATCACCAGCATTATGTTTGCTATTTTAACCCAGCAGTTCTGAGTAAAATGGATTATGTCCTGACACACAGAATCACCACAATTGTAAGTTAAATTCTTACTGCTGGATGTTGTTCCACCTGATGTCTGTGGGACTGGATGGATGTCACTGAGATTATCACCTGAAGGCACAGTGCTAAGTGCAGGGACATGGGTTTGCACAGAGGAATTGCTGGAGAGGCAGCAGCCAGCTGCACAGACATGGCATATGTGTGTTTTCCTTCTTTATGCAAAAGCACAGTATTCCTACAGTGGGGGTGAGCACACAGGATGGCAGAGTTCAGGCTTGCCAGACAGGGCTGCCTGCCTCCACTCTTCCCCATGACCCTTACAGAATCCACCTGCTCAGTTCATCCTGCTGTCTCTTTGTCTCTTAGCAATTCCATTTAATGACCCTGTTTGTACAGAGAGATGTCCAACTGGGGTCAGGGAGGGCAGGAGATGTTGTTTAGTGGAATGTGCAACATAACATTTAGTAGAAATTTTGACAAAACGTATAAGGTTAGATGTGTCCATTTAGATGCAGTGGAAGTGGCAAGTTTTCAGCCTTTTGAAAGCTGTCAAAAGGCAATGAAGGTCACTGCTTCTAAGTTTGAGAATTTAAGTATTCATGTATGACAAGGCTTGTCCAGGGTTGTCATGGCAGGAAACTCCCTGTACAACCTGGAGCCTACCCAGCCCTGCTGTGCTGGTAGTTTAATAACCACAGTGAGTGACTGAGCTGTGTCCTCCTCCTTTCATAGCCTCCACAACTGAGGAACAAGGTAAACAGGAGCTTAGTGAGTGGGTAGATATAGTATTACCTCATTTCAGAGCAGAAATACTTCAGCTGGTAAGTAAAATGAACCTGGTCAGCAGGGAAGACACTGCGATCGCAAAAGCGGTTTGCCAGGTCAGGTCGTCTCTGCAAGCAAAGTCTCCTCAGCCTTGTGAGTCACTCTGCTGTGCTCTGCCCATGTGTTTGAAAAACAGAAATGACATCATGTCTGTAATGCACAGATCTGTAATACTTGTGCTGCCTGTGGATTGAGCATAGAATATTACCAGAATGTTCATTCTCTGACTGGTTTCCACTAGTTGAGAGTAATGTTCTTACAACTGAATAATATGCAGTTTTTCTCTTCACACAGGTTGTAATCCTCGGCAAACATTCCAGAGGCTATCACTACATGTTAGCTAACCTGGTAAGAACTTTTCTTCATGACAAGTATTGCTGTGTTTTAGGGAATTACATATTCTGTTCAGGTTGTGACAACTTCAATCAGGAAACGGATGAGTTCTTGGATTTTGAGAAATTACTTCAGTAAATATTAGAACTGGTATTTCAGTGGTACTCGGTTATGGTCTTTCTTTTGTCTGAGAATCTCATATCCTCTACTAATTTTTAAAAAATAATTTAGTCATATGTTTTCCACTAATTTCTATCCTCATAAATTAGATGCTTGTGACTATAATCTTCTGTGTAACATACTTTAAATTTAAGCACTAAAAGAAAAATAATTGTAACATATTTGTGTGTAAGTGGTAAAAAGCTGCAAATGAGAACTATTCCATTAAGTAAACCAGCCAGGTTACTGTTTAGCTCTTCTTTTGTGTTTGAGAGTGTAGGATTGTGCCTTTGTATGTGCTGACCTACCTGGAAGAGGCAGTGTTTTTTTATCTGTATCAGAGCTTCTTCTGGATTGTAGGATTGACTTTCAGGGTCAGCTGTAATGCCTTTGAAACACCATCTGTTTAAGTTCCTTATAAAAAGTCTTGTATTGTAATTAATCCTGCAGGAAGACTCATTTTTGGGTTCTGTGTCTACTGTGAGTGGAAAAATGTTTTTCCAAAACTCACACTTTCTAGTGAGCAATCCAACTTACTCAAAGATTCTCTATATCCATGTTTTGGTGTGATTAAAGCAGAAAAGACAAATGTTAAATTACCCTTATTTAGTATAAGTACTGTCTGACTTTAAGATGTGTCATTTTGCTTTATAAGAACCAGTCATGATCTCACTGATTAGCATGTGCATGGAAATACAGAGGTTTTTATTCTGCCTTGCCTTTTAGCATGTGTAACCATTGACATTCAGATAAACATGACTGCAATCAAGTCATACTAATCAAAGAGACTCTAATTTACTGCCTCAGGTATAAATAACAACAGTGGGAGAGAATCATCCCGTTCTGTTTGCAAGGGAAATGCTAAGTAATGCTGTGATGGAGAGCTGCCTGGCAAGAGGTGTGTGCTTTGCCTCCACAGAACAGTTGAGTGTCAAGTGGTTTTCTGCTCCCAGCACTGAACCTTTATTTGCACTTTGCTGTACAAATGGATTTTGAGGTCTTTGACAGGTTTTCACCATGGTGAGGACAAAAGAGGAAATAGTACTTCCCGTTTCCCCACTGTTTTCTTTCTGACTGGCAAACATTGTGTACCACATTGCCACAATCCAACAGGGCAGTTTTCTATAGCCAAGAACAAGAAGATGTTTTAAATTCTGTTTTATGCCACTATCACAGTTCTAATTGTGTTAGTAATTGTCTCCTTGGTAGAGTATTTTCAGTTAACAAGGGGGACATTAATCCATTTCATTTGTGCTGCACTTGTAGCAGGTAAAACTGAGCCAAAGAAAAGGGACTCTGGATGACAATGGTTCTTGTTTTCTTCATGTGTCCTCCCAGGGTTTCACAGACATTGTTCTGGAGAGAGTAATGCATGGAGGTGCCAACATTACTGGATTCCAGATTGTTAATAATGAAAACCCAATGGTTCAACAATTTCTACAGCGCTGGGTGAGGCTCGATGAAAGGGAATTCCCTGAAGCCAAAAACTCACCATTAAAGGTATTTATTTTAACCTGACAGCGATTAGTTGGGAGTTTTTTCTCAGATATGTGCATGTGTATGATACAGATCCCTCATTAGAACATATTGCAACGTTCACTGCCCTTCCAGAAGAAAGAGGCAGAGGCTGTTAGTAAGACACAAGTGCCCACCATGGTGGGAGTGCATTAGAGGCAAAGGCTTGGTCTTGCAAATCCTGTTATTGTGCAGTGGATATAAAAACGTTTAACTTGAGTTTCTTGAGTTAATCTTGAGGTGGGTGTAGGGGCTAGTTAAGTTAGGGTTTAGATGCAAAGTGTGGGTTGCTAGTCGATTTTAATGGTAATAGATAATCTCAGGTGAAAAATGAAGTAGCTCTGCACTCACTGAGGAGCCACTGCCACCTTCTAGTCACTGCTGCAATTGCCCTCATCATCCAACCCACTGTCCTTAAACCATCTGGCCATTATGTCTTCAACCAATAAAAATGTTCAAATTTTTTTGAATGGAAGTCCCAGGTTCACCAAATCTGTCATAGATAGGGTAAAGTAAATGCAGTTTTTATTAGGAAACTCACAACTTGTTACTGTCTCCCCCAGATGTTTTTCTGCCTCAGCATCTCTATAATAGTGGGGGATACAATTCACTGTCACTCCCAGAAGTCCAGTCCTCCACATCACAGATACAGACGGCCTCAGGGAAGCCAAACCTGAGAACCAGAGCCATGTTGAAGCAGTTCATGTCTTTCCTGTTTGATCTGGGAGGGACACATGTAAACTGATGAACAGATTTGGAATTCAAAATTAGTTTGATAAACTGGAGTCATGTTTTGGTGTTACTAAGTCAAAATTCAGGAAAGCACTAAAATAGTAGCTATGAAGGAAAAATCTAGTCCAGTCCATTCATGGGGAGATACCAGGGTAGGTGGGAGGGCTGGGTTGCGCTGCAGACAGAATAGGAACCAGTTATGAGGTTCTGCTGCTTCTGGCAGTGCCATTCAAAGAGATACTTTTCCATCCCTGGGATCACGTGATTTCTGCGAGGGAGGAAAATGATCTTAATCCCACACCATCCCACAACCTTGGTGGCATTTCAGAAGAAGCAGAGAAAGGCAAACAGAGGTGCCAGGCAAACAAAACCCAGATTAGTGTATTGTTGCCTGTGGATTAGGACCTAGCCTTGTTTTCTAAAGCTTCCTGGCGGTGATGCAGAAGTGAAGATAAGTACCATACTAATCTTAAAAGCTCTGAAATATATGAAGTTAACCTGAGAAAATTTTATTCCACTTGAAAGAAATTTACCTTGAGGGAATAATTATTCACCCCCCTTAAAAAAGAATCTTAAGTATATGGTACAAACACAAAGATTACATTACCTTTCCACAAATGTATCTGTCATTATAGAAATGTGCACAGTATTTGTCAATCAGACAAAAAGCATACTTAAAAATTGATGTACAGTATTTTTGATTAGGAAATAAAATTGCCTAGAGATTAAAGCCCTGATGTTTAATTTATGCTGTATTTTATCAGCCTTTCCCTTCTTTCTCTCTTTTTTCTCTTTGCATGCTCATGCATTTATAAGTAGAATTCAAATAAAGTAGAAAATTAGATAGCTCTCTTGGCATGACTTGGAAGGGACTGCATTAAGGTTACTGACAATTGACGCAGTCTGCTGAAAAAATTGTCAGTGTGTAAGTTTTATGTAGTGCTCGATTGGGCAGCTATTACAAGATTTTTTTTTAATATGAGAACAAATACCGTAAAAATACTGTCTGGTTCTGTATTGTCATGTGGATTGTGACGTGTAACCTTTGTTAGCTTTCAAAAAAAGGAGAGAGTGATCGTTGCAAAGCATCACAGGGAGAGGTAAAGGAGGGCAGGATCAGAGGATGCCTGTGCAGGCAGGAACCACCACACACACCCAATGAGAGTTTATAAACCACTGTCATTTAAAGCTCAGTAAGAATGTCTGCTGTATAACCTTTTTCACAGCCCTACCTTTGCACTCCTTTTTATCAGATAAAATTCTCTTGATCTGCACATGCAGGCACGCCTCACTCTGTGCAGAATTCATGAGGCTTTATATCAAACTGAAGAACTTGCAATAAGATCATACACAGTTTTAAGAAATGCAGACCTCCAATTCTGCCATCCTGCCCTACAGGATAGAATTGACTTCTGAATATCATAAATCTTATCCACTAAGAGAGAACCTGAACAAGCAGTTGAAACTTGGATTTCTGCCTTTCTAACTCATGCATGGGCAGCAAGTCTGGCATGAACTCCAGTGTCAGGTTCCTTGGGAGGGAGAATCGTGGTACGACAGACTGCCAAAAGATAGTCAGGAGCACCAGTACATGCAGATACCTCTATATTCTTCTTTTCTTCATTCTCTTACAATGTGGGGATATGAAGGGTCAGTTACAAGGGGTTTAAAATCTGATCTTATACATGGAGAACATTTGATTGCTCCCAGGAGATACATGCTCAGAGGGTCTACTCTACACAGACCCTAAAGTTAGAGATGTTCTGTAATGCCAGTGAAACCCAGGGATGTCATATCCAGAGGTCAGGCCACTCTAGGAGGGAGGAACTTTTGGACAAACACATAAATATGGAAAAAATGTGAAAAACCCCCACCTCTGTGGCATTTGATAGGTGATTGATAGTAAATTTATAGCATCAGGAGGTGTCACCAGATACATATGACAAGCAGTGGATGAAGCTGACAGCAACGTGAACAAGTAAGTTAAGGTATCTGGGGACTTTGGTCAATAGCTGCTGCTACACAGAGTTTACCACCCTCTGCAGATTTGCTGTGGAGTAAGGGAAGGCAGGTGGGGAATTACCCAAGGCAATGTAATGCCTAAAGTGTATTTTGTGATTACTTGCCTGTATAGATGTTTTCTGAGAAAACTAATCTGATCTATTCCTTGCCACAGATGCTACCTAATCAGGATTGTGATCCAAACAAATGATTTATGTTAACTTCACTTCAAAGTCATGGCAGTCTTGTTAAAAACAAAAAACAACACTCCAAGCAAAAACCCAAAGATGAGCTTTTCTTTAGTGGCAGTATGGTCCAGCATGAAATTCCAGACTTCTGTAGTGACCTCATTTAGATGAGCAGGTTTCCAATTAAATTGAAATTTTAAGCAACTGTAAACTGGTTTTGTTATTTTGGTGCTATATGCTTGACAAAATGAAAGTATTTTTAGGTTTTTTTTCAATTGAAATAAGTGGGATTGTTAAACTACAAAAAGCATCAGCTGAAAGGCAGAAAGCAAGCAAATGGGTTTACAAGCATGATTCTAGTAAGAGTATTCTAACAAAGAGGAGGACTTTGCCTGACAGACCTGGGGCCGTTCTAAGGTTGCAGTTTGTCACATCTTTTGTTTGCACTGGTTGCAGTACACGTCTGCACTGACCCACGATGCAGTCCTGGTCATAGCAGAGGCTTTCCGCTACCTCCGAAGGCAGCGTGTGGATGTCTCCAGGAGAGGCAGTGCTGGAGACTGCCTGGCTAACCCTGCAGTACCCTGGAGCCAAGGAATTGATATAGAAAGAGCTCTGAAAATGGTAAGGACAACCATACTGGTTGATGAATGTAGCAGATTATATTGCTTTAAGAGTGAGAGAGATGGTTCAGTCTCACAGAAAAAGAACCAGAGCTCTTTTTTGATGCCATTTTGTCACTTTCTAATTTGTCCCAACTGCACATTCACTAATGTACCGTTACACACTTTTGAAGAGAAATAACTACTTTCAGCCTTCACAATAGTTAAAGAATTTGTACTGTCCATTTGAACTCAATTACAAGCTAAACATAAAACTGCTGAATGAGGTAGGAGCTGCTCGTGTCAACAGAGAAAACCAACACTGCTACAGGACATTTTCTTATTTAGGAGAAGTTTTTTAAAAGCATATTAAAAAAAGATATAAAAAGCCAAGCTCATGATTGGCAAAAAATGCAGAAGTTTGACTTTTAGCTAATTGCGTTGTATTGTTTTAGCTATTCATAGTCATGTAAGTGAGGTTTATATACACCTCCAATGAGAGCCTCCCAAGATCATCCCACACTGCCTTCCAGTTCCCCTCCTGTTCCATCACCCTCTCTCCTTCTGTTCAGACAATGATCTTGAATCTTTGCTTCAGGAAAAAAACCCCAACCTTTGATTTAACAATGTTTCCTCTCCACTCTGTAGCATCAATTCAGATAAGAATATCTTTTTCTGAGGTAAATATCTATCCTGTGCCAGCAGAAGGTTCAGTGTCACACTCTAGTCATCTTGCTGGCAAAAGGAAAATAGGCATTACTTGAATCTTCTTCCCTACAGCCTCACGAATTGTGCCTGTCTTTATTTCTGAAGCTGGTTCTAGGACATCAGGTCAGGGGCAGACAGTTTACCTGGGCAGATCTGGACACTTAGAAATAGTCACTCCATTTGTGATTGCCTCTGCACACTGCTACGAGAAATGCTTCAGTCCTGGTGAGCCTCCCTGCCTTGGTGCAGCCACATTTGGCAAAGTGCTGAGTTTCGCCACCAAAGATAGAAACAAATTAAAGTTGAAGTCCAAAGGTGTCCAGTGCACAAAGCTCATGTCTCAACGCGCACCAGGATGGAGCCAGTCTAACAAGCTCTGCTGAGACACGCAGTCACTGCTGTGCTAAGGTAGCCAGACAGCATCCTGACAAAAGCAGGCACAACAACTCGCATCTGGGTGCAGCTTATGTGTCAACTACCCTACAAATACATTTGCTCAGTCCATGGTTGGTAGGACCTCTTAGGGTCAAATTTGGTTTTCAAAGTCCAATTCAACTTTCTAGCTTTATGGAGGTGAATAACTCACATTTTCTTCCAGCCCCTGTAATTATATAAACTATTTTAAGAAAGGTTCAGATCCACTTACTGATAAAAAGAATCACACTCCTTATATGTCAGTCTGAATTTGGCTCAGTGGATAACTCAGGGTCCATGGAATTCTTGATATTTTGTGTAGCCTTGTCCAGCATCTCTAAACTGTGAACAGCAGATCAATCACCAGCCCTGAACAGTTTGCCTTTGACTAGTCTAACATCACCTTTTCCTGGAACTTCTACAGTTTTTGGTAAATATTAAAGCTATTTTACCCCTAGTGAATTTGAGACTGTTACCTCTTCTCCCTGAGATGACAGCTTGTCGGTGTTGATAAGTGATGGGAGTGAAAATACCTCATCCTTTCATACAGCAAAATAAGAAAGACTTTTTCTTTGAAATGAAGTACTTTATACTTCCCCTTTAGATGATTCATGTGAGTAGGTAATGATAATGACTTACCGTCTGCACGCCCATCCATCCCGACTGAGACCAGAATTCCATAAGCAGCAGAGACAATTGGCTGTGCTCATTCAGAGGAGACATTCATTCCTTTCTCCTGCACTGGGACTTATCTTAAAATAAAGCACTTCCTGGAATGTGCTGTGTCATTCTGGTCCATACTGCAGATTGCTCTGTACCATATTGTGAGGGGTTTAATGGCACTGAGTCGTTGCTTGTGCCTTGCTGTTGCTCTGTGCTGTCCCAGTGAACCCAGCGTGACCAAGCATGCCAGAATCAGTCTTCCTTACATTTAACATACCTGCAGGGCTAATTTCACTTAAATACAGCTCACTCTGCGGCAGGGAGTCACCAGCAGAGTACTAACTAAGAAATATGTACAGCTGGAGCTGAGAGAATTTGGATTGGTTTTGTTTTGAAGAATTTAACTGGCTGTGTCAAAAGCACTACAAGTCTCTTATACAGATAAAAATTGGGCTAGAGCTCATGGGTTCCTGCAAATTGTAACAGAGGGCAAAATAAAGTGAATCTTTTATTAAAATGTTTTTTCTATTTGTTCTGTTAAGGTGCAAGTTCAAGGAATGACAGGGAACATCCAGTTCGACACCTATGGGCGGAGAATGAATTACACAATTGATGTGTATGAAATGAAAGCTGGTGGGTCACGGAAGGTGAGTTTCAAGATATGCATCCAGATTTCACACCTTCACAAATCTTATTCCAGGAAACTAATGAAACTCAAAAATACCATAGAGGCAGTGTAGTAACAGGGCCCTGAGAAACCCCCCTTTTCTTGCAGTCTTCCCTATCCCAGGAGCCTTGTTCTGTTCAGTTCCTGGACTAAGCCAGTTGCCTTGATTAATATCTTCATTGGTTTCCATGTCAACTTCAGGCACAACTTTCTCCTTTAAAACCCCTCTGGAGCTTTTCCACTACCAAGTGTAGTACCTGCTGTCATGGTCCTGTGCTCAGCCCCATCTTCTACATTCCTCTTCATCTTTCCTTCCCTATTCATGTCATGTTTTAGAGCCATAGTAAAGCTGGAACCAGTGAAACTTCTGAAATTAAGAGAAAATGAGTGTGGTTTTAGTTTGAATTTCCTACTCTGTCTCTTATCTTTCTAAAGTATAAAGCCTAAGTGGGATGATCACCTAGTTCCATGTTATAAAAGAAATTTAAAGCAGATTTTTAAAAGTTATTAACTAGAAGGATCACAGAAGTACTGAGAGAGGAGTCTGCATGGCTGAGTTTCTTAAATCCCCCTGATTTCACCTGGAGATAGGCACCTAACCTGCTTGGTCACCACTGAGACTCCTTAAACATTTCTGTGCATGTTTGATAATGAAGTGCCTCTGGATGTGGCCCAGCCACTCAGGTAGGTGTACAGTGCAGCCAGCAGTGTTGCTTCTGTGTTGTGCAGGAATATCAAACCCAGTGTGATAGCCTAGTGCTGCAGCCACAGCAGCACGAAGGTCAGCACCACCAGCTGATAAACTCACCTCGAGCTCACAGAGGGGGTTGTATCCTGTACTGCAGATAAAGCTGCTGTGCCTGCCTTGCTAACAATGTCTGTGAATGTGCTCAAAGCCAGCTCAGACAGGTCTGCCAGGGCTGTATTCTCTGGCCAAACTGCAGCAGGGTATGGATAAAAATTACAAAACCAGAGAATTTTGCTCAGATTGCTGTGCAGTTTATTTTCTTGTTTGTATAATCTTATGCTATGGGAATTTATTCCACAGGCACCATGATGATGTGAATTGAAATAGGGAGATTTTAATATGTATTTTCACTTAGATTTGGCTTGTGCTTATTTGCTCTTAGGGTAGAGAACATTGTTTCTTTAAGAAAATTAACTTAATGTGAATGTGGTCCCTTAATGACAGAAACTGTGTATAAGAAATGTTACAAAACCATATGTTTTGAGAGTTCCTCTTACAAGTTGAGGTACCAGAGTCCTTATAAAGGTATGTAATGAGGTAATAATCTCAATCTTTCTAGGCTGGTTATTGGAATGAATATGAAAGGTTTGTGCCAGCATTAGATCTGCTGCCCTCTAATGACACTTCATCTGTGGAGAACAGAACTATAGTAGTCACTACTATCTTGGTAAGTTTTATGTTCTTAGTGTGTTTGTGTTTAGGAAACGAGACACAAGGCTCCTGAGGTGTGTTAGACACCTTGCCAGGAGGCACATGTTGAATACTGTGTGACTTCAAGTGACTGGAAAGTTCAGTATCAACCAGAGATGTCTGAGGGCTTGACCCTGCAAACTTATGTATGTATCAGTAAGTTTTCTCACAGGAGGAGCTCACTGAGCTCACCATTGCACTTTGCTGCTTCTCAGACACTTGAACTCAATTAAATGCTTCATGTAAGTGAAGTTATTGTGCATGTATGTAAATGACCACAGGATCTGGCCTTACTGCTGTAGGGTCAAATCCTGCACCCCTCACTCAGGTACAGCTCCTGTAAACTCAACCCCTGTGGACTGAGTAAGGGTGACACAATGAAGCCTGTAGAGAACTGGAACTGCTCTAGCACTGGGGGAAAGCAGCCTATACCTGTGCAATGCCAAAGGAGCAAAGCTCTTCCTGTGTCTCACGAGCAGCAGCACCTGTGTCAGTCCCAACGCCTCTACACACCTGCTCTGTACAGTATTCATTGTGACTTTTATGCCTGTTACGATTCTACTAAGCATGAACCACTTTTATGCTATTTCCTCAAGCTTTGTATTTTATACTCCTATGGATTTAGCAAGATATAACCAGCATTTCAGCTAGAATTTTCCAAGAAGGCTAAGGGAATTCAATGACAAAAAAGTGCTGCTGAAGATTTTAGCCTAGATTCCCTTAGGCTGCTTTGAAAATACCTCTATTAGAGCCCCAGTCTAGGCCATTGGGGCCTTAGGAAATGATGTTGATGGTACAGGTGTTTTGTGTGTCAGTCTTTAAACACTAAAACCTGAATTATTACTGCAGTGGTGCTGTTAGAGTGTCTAATCAGGCCTAATCCTGCAAACAGAGGTGTAACTTTGTTTAAAAGTCCTGCTGTCTTCATTGGCTCCGTACTAGGAATACAATCAATAGTATGTGTGGCTGTGGGATCAGCCAAGGATTTTTAAACTGCAGAAGTCTGGCTTTCTAATTCCTGTACCAAAGCAGAAAATACTGTAAATACTTGCTAATAATATAAAGGATAATAACAACTCTCATTTTGTGTGGTTTACAACTGTATTTTACATTCATAGACTTTTGATCTTTACTTTTGTTTCAAAGGAATCACCATATGTAATGTATAAGAAAAACCATGAACAACTAGAAGGGAATGAGAGATATGAAGGATATTGTGTAGACTTAGCTTCTGAAATAGCAAAACATGTTGGAATAAAGTACAAACTGTCAATTGTTGGAGATGGGAAATATGGAGCTAGGGACCCTGAGACTAAGATATGGAATGGCATGGTGGGTGAACTGGTCTATGGGGTAAGTTTCTCTTAACCTTCCTTTTAATGTTCTTTATAAAAAGTTATGCTCAGAGTTAATAAACTGCAAAATAAAGTTTGAATATTACCTTTAAAATTCTAGATATTTCTTTGTAGTGCTATTTTTATACTCTTCTAATAATTTCTTTGCAGGAAAGTGTCACATTTTACTGCTGTTCTCCAAATCAGAGTATACAAATTGTTGAGAGGTAGCATTGGGCAAATTTCAAATTCTTGTTTAGAGCAGAATTTCCAATTTGCCCTTAATATGTTTCTTCTTCATTTGCCACGTTTCCTTTTTCTGTATCAGTCTCTTAAGTGCTGGGAGGGTGTCCCTTCCTTTCAAGGTCTGATCTGTGATTCTGGCCCTCATTGGGTCACTGGATACTGGTTTGTGTTTGACCAGAAACTAAAGACTCAGTTAACCCCATGGTTGTTTTTATCTTTTTTCTTTTTAAACCCTGGGTTTGGCTTTAAAAATCAACTGTCAGACAAAAAAAAAGACCCAAAACAAACAAAAAAAAGCCTAATTCATTGCATTCCTCTTTCTATTTCTATATTGAGTGTACATCGCTTTGTTTAGTAAGAACAAAAACAGTCCGGAATTGCCATTTTAGAAACTTCTTTGAAAATGAGAATTTTGGAATACAGATAAACCAGATGGAAGGAGGAGAAAATTGGCTCTGCAGAAAAGACTTTTCAAGCTGATATTTCATCTTTGCCTTTTTTTTTTTTGCCCCAAATGCTAATGAGATGATTTGTGATTCCGCCCAAATCTTTTTTACAGTTTATTTTTAACAAGCTTTCCTCTATTAAAAATATCTGAGCAGAAGCGAATATTTCAATTGCTTCCTTTTGTTCCATGGCTGAGTGTAATTTCTAAAAGTCACCTCAAAATTTCCTTGGGATAATACATCATCATTCTTGCAAAATGTTTGGTGAGATAATTCTTTTTACAGGAATCAGTCTTTTTAAAGTAATTGCTAGATTTGCAAAAGTTTTCTTACTCTGGAGCAGTCAGTCCTGATACTTTATTATATATGTCGTAGCCTGTTCAACTTCAAAATATTTTATAAAAGCAAAAATGTTTTTTGTTGTACCATATTATGGCAGGAAGGAATATCTACAGATGAGAGAAAGTAAACAAGGGGCTGGACGCCTGAATTGCACCTTTGCTTCCCTGTTGCACTGAGGTTTGACATTAAGCAAACCTTCTGAACTCCCCATGCCTCAGTTATACAACTTGGGAAGCTGATGTTTGCTCTCTGAGAGAACACAAGTCCACTGAGAACCTCTGAAGCAAAAGATTTAGTTTACTTCCAAGAAAATTACATTCCACTGGAAACCTAAACCTTGTTTCTCTGTGTGTGGTTCAAGAAGTATCAAGAATATCAGCTGTAATTGGGTCCTTTTTATCTCTTTTCAAGTGACAACCAGTTTATTCACTTAAAAAAATAATCATACCATAGGCAAAAATCATGGCAAAAGAGAACCTGAAATAAGTGCTTACACTCAAGCACAGGGACTGTCTACACTAGAGGAGGCAAGGTGGATATGGGCCACTGCTTTTGGGACCTGGGCCAAGTAAGATTAGCTGTGCAGCTGCTGTGCAATGTAAGATCTGTCTGGATAAAGGGCCACAAAAATGCTCAAAGGGCTGGAACGCCTCTCCTATGAGGGAAGCCTGGGAGAGTTGGGGCTGTTCACCCTAGAGAAGAGAAGGCTCCAGGGAGACCTTAGAGCACCTCCGGTACCTAAAGGGGCTACAAGAGAGCTGCAGAGGGGCTTTTTATAGCAGCATATAGTGCTAGCACAAGAGAAGATGACTTAAAACTGGAAGAGGGTAGATTCAGATTAGATACAAGGAAGAAATTCTTTGCTGTGAGGATGCAGACAACCTGGCACAGGTTGCCGAGAGATGCGGTGGATGCCCCATCCTTGGAAACATTCAAGGTCAGGCTGGACAGGGCTCTGAGCAATCTGATGTCATGGAATATGTCCCTGCTCACTGCAGGGAGATTGGACCAGAGCATCTTTAAAGGTCTCTTCCAACCCAAACCATTCTGTGATAAATAGGTTGTCTGCAGTTGCCTTTTCCATAACCCCTTGGGATGAGCCTCACTGGGAGGGCTCTGCCTCCTTGGCATCCTGTCCACATCCCCATGACCCAGCCATCCTTGTGACCTTTCCACACCAGCAGAAACCAGCCCCGCAGCACCACGGGCCATAGCTTAAAACAACCCCAAACTCACCCCACCATTCTCATTTTCCGCTGCCAAAAGGTCTGTTCCTTTGTATTCTGAGCACAGTTTTCATCTGTATTTTCTCGTTAATGAAAAATTGAGGAATGTTTTCCTCCCTGACCCCCAACAGCTCCTGTACTCACACTGTGAGCTCTGTTACTGAAGTCTCTTCACTGCAGTGCTCAATTATTCAAAGGTCAGAGTTGTCCCATGAGGTTTGAGAGCAGGCCCAGGTTAATTCCTACAGCCCTACTCTGCTGAGCCAGCTCCCTGGCCTGCCAAGCTAAACTCCTGACTGGCAAGCTGCATGGAAATCCACCTGGCTTTCTGTAAGCAGAGGAAGCAGCCCCTGAACTCTGAGTATAAACATCACCAGCCCTCCAGACCTTTCCCAGCTCTATTTGCAAACATCATGAAATGCCCTTGGCCTCTTCCTCCATCTGTTGAGCAGGGGCTGTGTACCACACAAGGATGTGCACTAAGCTCTTTGAAGATGAGAAGCGCTCTAGAAGGGCTAATTATTTGGAGCAAGCGCCTCATTTACGTACTGACTTTCCTTTATCTCTCAGGGGCTTAAAACTCTATTAGGGAACTAGAACTGTACGTTTCTCTAATGCCCCTGTGAGCCTTGTCGGCAAAATGACTGTCAAATTTGGCTCCTCTGGATTCCATTTTGGGAAGACAAGAGGGAGATTAGATTTTAAGTATCTTTATTAGCATGTATGGAAGACAGACTTGGGGGGATAAAAGGGGCCTGATTGGTTTTGGTACCAGTTATGCAGCAGCTGAGCTGAGCTGTGGCAGAAACACAATCCTTTAGATTGCATTTGTCTCAAGTAATAAACAGGGACTAGTCATTTGTCAAATACAGTGTGTTCCTGACCAAACAGCCTCCTCACCACCACCTGGCACTGCTGGGGGAGTCTCTCCCAGCTTTTTGAATACTGTGCCCTGTTTTGCATAGCCCCATGCATACAGCTCTTTTCTAAAATTACTCTTAGGACAGTCATAGCAAGTGAATGGCTTGTCATTTTAATGTCAAACCCCTAATTAACTGTATTTAATGTTTGGTTTGTGCCAGTTGGTTGTTACTGTTGCTCTTACTTCCTGTGGAATGCAGCGCAGAGCCAGGAGAGAACATGCTGCCTCCTGACCACTGCGTTGGAGGGCTCTGAGTGGCAAGGAGGGGAGGGATGGGTGGGGTGGCAGAGGGTTCAGTCTGCTCTGAGCTGTGCCCAGAGGGACAGGGGTGCTGTGCCACTGTGCTGCCCAGCACAGCCCTGCCTCCAGTGTAAGAGTAGCCAGAGGTCAGCACTGACCAGGCTAACCATGGCAGTCCTGAGAGTTACACATTGCCATTTACCCACTAAAATACCTCCCATTAGAAATTCTCCCTCCCTGTCTCTTACCACATCAGGGCTGGTTGGAGGGTGTAAAGGTCTGCTGTGCTGCAGGGTCTCCTAAGTCAGGGACAATCTCAGCTGTCCCTCTTGGGCCTTTCCTTGCAGATTTGCTGGGGGCTGTACCAATGCACCTGGTTACAGAGGGATGGGAGCCCTGGAGGCAGGGAATTCTGCTTGAGCAGAGATTCCCAAATGCCCTTGCTTCAGGCAGGAGAACCCAGAGGTCTTGTTAGAGAGGAGCTAACAGAGTTATGTGGTTTATTAACACTTTTTAAAACTTGGTAATAGTAGCAGTAGTAATAATAATGAATAATGACAATGAAATTTGACATAAAATGAAATTTATTTGATTTTTCATAAATCAAAAAGTGTCAGTTCAGGTTGAAAAAAAACCCTTAATTTTTCTCTTTCACTCTGATGGTATCAAATAAGACTTCATCCTACCAGAAAAAACTAGCAATACAAGGACTATTATTTTTTAAACTAAGAGGAATTTTTAAAGCATAGTGGAGATTTTTGACAGAATAAGAATAGAAAATAGATAAAGCCTTTTTCCTGGACATTTCAGAAGAGAGAAGTAGCTAAATCATTCTCAGACCAGGACACTGAATCACTATTTAAATCTCAGCAGCAAGGCAAGTGCTGTCCTCCAGTGACCCAGGGGCTGAGGAGGTGCCCTTGTTTGGGGCTGAGGAGCAGCAGCACCTCCCTCGACTCGGGCCCCATGAGGCCAGTGCTCGGGGCTTTGTACCCACCAGCTGCTGAGCACTAGACAGTCGTCTTTTCTCTACTGTAGGGTCAGCCTCTTTCTGTGGCTTTTATTTCTTCTTTCTCTTTTAAAGCAGGCTGCTGTTCTTCCTTCCCTGTTCAGCCAGGGAAAGCCATCCCTCCCCAGCGCTGGTGCTTTTCACAGCGCTGAGGTTAACTGACAGTAGGTTTAACACAGATCTTAATTGTAACTACAAATGCTTTGGGAATGAAAAGAGCAGCCAGACCTTACAGCTTTTAAAACTCTCCTCAGGTTAAAAAAAAGTCTTTATAAAAACCTTTCAATATGTAAAATAGCACCAAGGAATGAAGCAGGGATGTAAAGGACAGGCAGTGCCTGGAACAGAGCAGCATCTGCAGTCTGTCAGAGTGGAACCACAGACACATCTCCCTGCCCTTAGCAGACTAACCAGCCTCGTGTGGTGCTGGCCTCTCAGGCTCTCCCAGCAGCAGAAGAAATGCTACAGATGGCATAGGCAGACTTTGAACTGTAGCAGAAAAGAGGAGTAATTCGATTCCTACTTCTCCTCAAAATGTCCCATGTGCTCAATCCACAGCAGAGCCTGACTGTGCCACGAGTGGGTGGATGAAGCTTGCCCTTTGCTCCTCACCCCTGGTGTTTCTGCAGGGGGGTGATGCAGGTGCAGGTTCCCAAAGGCAGCAGCTCAGGCAGACCCTCATGCTGTGCACACATGGACAGATGTGGGTGCCTGCCCAGGCTGAGCTGTGGTGGCAGTGCCACACAGGGGGACAGGATCGCAGCCCTGGCACAAAGCCACGCTGCTGTGGTCCCAGACTCCAGCTGACCCAGGTCAGAGCACAGGCACAGGAGGCACACATATGTCCACAGCTCCAAAAGCAGATGTACCCTTTATTTCTCCATCTGCATGTGGCAGTAGTGTGTCAGGAAGAGCTGTGGGCATCCCCATAAAGCACAAATGGACTTAACATTAACAAGCCATGGCAGACAAGGCCAACTGCCCTTTTAACACCTTAGTACCTTTTTACACTGCTCAGCCAGTAAACATGAAGGCTTCAATGCAGCGTGTTGCTAGTCAGATATTAGCTGTTGGTTTTAAATAAGTGTAAGCTAATGTGCTAAAAACACATTGCCCTCAAAAGCTGGCCTCTCAACCCACGCTGAATATCCTGGGGAATCCTGGACTGACTTTACAAAGTGGCTTTTACCAGTAGAAGCCACAGGTTATGTGTTGTTCCATCTGACACTCTTTTCTGATACTTGGAGACCTCAGACTACACTGAGAAGTCTTAAAACATGCTCAGAGTCAGTGGCCATTCCAGCACAATCTCCTCTGGTGCCACAGTGAACTTGCAGTCAGCATTTTTGGGGTTCCCAGAGGTTTGGCTGCCAGTGGAAATTAGGCAGTGTCCCTCTGCCTCAGTCTGCACAGTACTGTCTTGCTTCCCATCGTATAAAGGTCTTGCAAAGTGACTGTAGCCCAGAGCCACTTCTTGCAAAGCAACACACGAGCAAAAGAGTTGTTCAGTGCTGTGAGCAGGAATGACCCAAAGCACATACAGGCAGGAACACAGCCTGTATCTCTTGCTGCCTCTGGTGCATAGCTTTGAAGTTAGGGAGAGTCATCGGTAGGGCTCTAAGCAGAAGAATTCCATCCCTCCTCTTGGATTACAGAAGTGGAACATCTTATCATTTTTCTTTTTCCATGTAGAAGGATATTTCCATTTGCTGTTTTTTCTCCTTCCCCATAAGAGTCTTGAGGTTTGCAGCTCCCTGGGGTCAGCTTTGAGCAGAGTGGGCAGTGCCTCTGTGCTGCATGTCCTCTCTAAATCCATCCCTCCCACACTAGTAGGCAAAGACAGAACAAGCCTCAGAGGAATTCATGACATTTCTTGCCCAGCTCAAATGCAGTGAAGATGATGTTTGAAACGCCATTAGTCATGAGTGATTAGCAAAGCTTAGTTGTTGAGGTTCTTAAACCCCCCTCCCGTTCTGCACAGAGAGGGACATGTTTGTGGTTGTGTTCTTTTTAATCGAGCTCAGTTTGTATGGGTTCTGCTTATCTGCAGCCATAACAGCAAGGGAAATTCTCAACAGTGCTGCAGTTATTAATGATCCTTTAGGGTGCTTAGGGCTCTCCATAAGCTCTCCATTTCAAATACTGTATCTCTAAATAAATAAGTGAAGAGCAAACTGGTTTTTAACCTCCCTAATGCAACTAATATTCAGGGAAGTGGTGGGCAGCCAGACGTGGGTGCTGGATTGTAGCTGGTCCACTCGCAGTGCCCTGGTTGTTGATGGTTTCCTGAGAACCTGCCTGTGAACCAAAGCTTGTTCCCTGTGCAGAAAACAATTGCTGCCATGTTCGTTTAGGGATAGGAGTGTTTGTTGGTGTTTCCAATACAGTAAACAAACGCCTTTGGTAGGAACAATAGGAAAGCAGAAAGACTGAAAGGTATTCAGATAAATATTTGTATTCCTTGTAATATTAAAACACAATTTGAAATTATTTACAAAGCAGTCTGTACTGTATGATGTGAGTGAGGACACGGTGACAGTGAGGCCATTAAAAACTTTTGTCTGTTCTTCAGCACAGCATCAGCTTCATCCCTCTCAAATTCCCACAGGAACATCCTACATGAACTCAGTTGGGCATGAAGGAGATACAGACCTTATTGCATGCTGCATCAGCACTTAGGAAGAGCTCCACAGTGTCTACTTTGGCAATTAAAATATTACTTTGGGAGAATTAAATTTCTCCAAGTCCAGGAAAATGCTCCAGAAACTCTTCTAGCTGAACCAGCCTTTTCCTTCCTTGGTGAGGTGTTCCAAGGCTGGCAGTTCATGTGCAGAAGTGCCAGGCACTAAGACACCTGCCTCCCACCTACGCTTCAATTCGCATGGAGTCTTTGCTAAGTCTCTGCAGGGTTCTGATCCATTAAACTTTCTCTGATAAGGATTAATTTCAAAGTACCTCATTAGTTCAACCTGAAGTACAGTGGCCATGGTCAAAGTTCTTAGTCTTCCAGCCAGCCATGGACTCTGACTACATTTAGAACTGCTGTTCTGTGTATGTCTCATGCAGACTGCAGACATCTAATATTTATCAGCAGCTCAACAAGCAGCAGCTACAAGACAAATACATGTTTGGGGGAATTCTTCAGTGAATAAGTTCCAACATCATCCAGTCCTTTTACCTCACTTTACCCATGTTCCCCCCCAGTCTCTCTAGTACTTAGATGATGAACACATTTGTCTGCAAAGCCAGTGAACACCCGGGCATCCAAAGGCGTTTTCAGGTTTTATATTCAAGCCATGTTAAGTTGGATTTTTGCACTTAGTGACCACAAATCAGCTGTGGGTTTTCTCCTCAGGGAAAGCATCACTCAAGGGGAAAGGCAGTGTCCCAGCACACGAGTGTCCTACAGATGCTGAGCAGGGCTGTCAGAGGGGGCACCCAGGGCCATGATTTCTGAGTGGCTTCCTGAGGTGCACAGACATGGTTTATCTGATTATTCCAAGCAGTGAACTTGTGCACGTACCTTGTAGTTGCACATGCCAGTACAAACTGCAGAGAGATATTCCTGAGTGGCTGGAGCAAACCCAGAGGCTGTGTGTGCAGACCATGCCCTGCAGAGGGAGGCTTGTTATGGGGAGGGCCAGTGCTCATCCAACAGGGCTGCCAGAGCCTCGGTCTGCAAACCCCCAGCCAATGCCCTGGGCATGGCTGCTCGGGGCTACTGACATCAGCCTTATGAGAAGCCTTCACCATTTCTGCTTATCAAACTTAAAAAGAAAACCCAAACCAGCTATCTAGGAAGACCAGCAAACCAGACATTAAATGACAGTCACATACATCACCATCAGATTTGCATAAAGGCATATTCAATTATTTTATGGCACAGATTTTAATCACTTCTTATTAAGATTTCCTATTAAATTTTATTCAAACTTCTACTTAGTCGGGCTTTATTTTTCCACCAGAAAGAGATACATGGTTAATAGTGAGGAAAAAAATGAGATTTAAAAAAAAAAAAGGTGCACAATGGGTTAGGTACTGGTAAGTTAGGCTCTCCCTAAGAGTCTTTTTTTTTTTCAGAAGTTCATAATTACCAACGAAAGGCCCTTTTTAAAAGTATCAATAACATGAATAGTTATAGTGATTAAAATAGAGTAAAAAAAGTGTATGTAGGTATGTAAACTCTCGTAACAATTTTTAAATGAAAAGGGGTTTATTTTATAACATTTTATTCCCCTCTGATGCAAATGCTGACACCTGCTTGAGTACTCATGAGGCTGGATCAAGGCTAGGTTATTTATACAGCATGACTTGAATTTTTCTTGCATAGACTTACAGTTAAATATGTTCAAAATCTATTTTGGAATGTTATTTTTAAAGGAAGCTAATTTGTTTACACATTCCTACCCTGCCAGGGAATCCACCAAAGATGTATTGATTGAAGGGAAAGGTGTTGGTTCAGGGTATACCCTGTGCTGGTGAATGACAGATGCAATAATGCGACTGTGCTTCCAGATGACACAGCCCCAGAGCACGGTCTGTGGTACAGGGCTGTGGAGGCAAGTTCTGTAAAACAGGAGGGCACACATCAGGCTGAGAAATACTGCTTTGCATTCTTCTCAGATTACCCAAGCTGTTTACTCCTCAGGGAATCACAAATGTGTGTTACTGTCCTTCACTGGGCTGTCTGGTTCCTATCCCCCACTATTTACCATCTTCTGTCCCTTAACTGCAGTGGAGTTTCAAAGGAGTATACTGGTAGCAGTACCCAAATGCAGCTGAAATTCAGTGACTGATTGCTTCTCACAGGTTCCTTTTAAAGATCCTGGACTAATCAGTAAGGCAAAAGAACCTGTTGAAAGAGTGGGAAAGAGAAAATTAAAACATAACAAACATAATTTGCCCAAAGTCTTTGAGACAAATGGGTAGATACAGACCATTACTAGAAAATGACATTGTTTTAGTTGCCATCTCACTGTCCAGTTTGTGTAGTATTTATTCATCCATTTTAACTTAATAGAAATATCTGCCTCTGTCATGAGCTCCTTGCACAGATTTGTTTGTAATTTTTCTTGTTAATAATTTCCTATTAATGTCATGTAGTCCTTAACTTCAGTGACTGCAAAATAGGCTGCAAAGAATATGTTTCCACTCATTCTTGCAATTTATCATCTGATTCATTAGCCTGACATTCTAGATTGTGATTCTCTTGTGTGTGATTTGGAACTAACCTGGGTTTGTTTTCCCTTTTCAGAGAGCAGATATAGCTGTTGCCCCCCTCACCATAACATTGGTGCGAGAAGAAGTCATAGACTTTTCCAAACCCTTTATGAGCCTGGGCATCTCCATCATGATCAAGAAGCCTCAGAAATCTAAACCGGGCGTATTCTCTTTCCTGGATCCTTTGGCTTATGAGATTTGGATGTGTATAGTCTTTGCTTACATTGGCGTCAGCGTAGTTCTTTTCCTAGTCAGCAGATTCAGCCCTTATGAATGGCACTTGGAAGACAGCACAGAAGAACCACGTGACCCTCAGAATCCTCCTGACCCTCCAAATGAGTTTGGAATATTTAACAGCCTTTGGTTTTCCCTGGGTGCCTTTATGCAGCAAGGATGCGATATTTCTCCAAGGTTTGTTCCATATCACTCCATCACCTTTTTGCATTTTATGGTCATTTTCTGATGCCATGGTGCATATATGTTACTTTTTCAAATTTCTTTTAAATTCCAATTTTTTTACTTTGAGATTCCATTCAGTGTTGAGCATCATCATCAAGCCACCATGCTTGCTAACATTCACCTCCAGAGTGAGTAGCATTGCTTATAATGCCATTTATGCATTTCTGCCAAACTATATTCACCATGTTAACGCTGTAAAATGCATAGGGTTTTCAGTTTTCAGCAATGCTTGGAGGGCTACCGTGTTTTTGCTGCATATCTCATTTTACGGTCATCTCCTTGGTGCATTAAACACATTCTGCTTTGCAAAGTAAGAATTATTTATTTTTAAAAATCACATGCAACAGCACTTTAAAGCATCTCCACTCCCATCAAAGATCCTTCTAGTCTTTTTACTTTCTTTTGAGCCTTATTTCTCCAGTTTTGTTCTTGAGCCATCCTTTCATTTATTACTAATTTGCTTACCACCACTGTGCATATGTTCAGGTCTCTGTATGTACTGTGTTACTGCCCTGTGTCTGTATCGTTATTTCAGTCCAGTCTAATCTGTTGTCCCTCTGTTCATAGTCAATATGGTCTGATAAGCATTGCCAGTTTCCTTAAAGATATTTCTTATTCACGAAGACAGTCTTTCTGGATAAGGCTGTAGTAAAATCTGTTTGATATTAATTCAAATGTAACAGAGACCAGTGCTATTAACTATTGTGGAATTAATTTCTGTTTTAAAGAAGTATTTTAAAAATTCCCTCTGGTTGAGCAATGCTTATACTAAAGATATTTTTTGAATAATGCACATCATGTTTGTGCATTTACACTGGCAAAATACTTTGGTGATGTGCTTTTGATAAGCAGTAAAATTATCTAGTTTCTTAGTGATGAAGCACTAATTATATTTTGTATGACAATAATCTAATAATCAGTTTACAGCTATTTTAATTATTCCAAATACCTGCTCAGTGCAAACAGGATGCAGTTTTTCCATTTAACAAGGTTGCTATTTAGAGGAAGAGAGACAGATCTTCTCTAAGCACTGACATTGGAAATGCACCTTTTTGATCTCCATGTTTATTACCTTTTTCAATACCCAAATCACTGAAAAGTTGGTAGGTTTTCCTGTTTCACATAGTGATGGAGGTCTTGAGTATCCTCAATGAAGCAAGTGACAAAACTTCTATGAAGTTTCGTGGGACAGATTGTGATTTTACCTGTTATAATGTAATAATGATCCTATAAATTCAGAGTCATTGCACATTCAAATCTCCTGATGGCAGTGAGATCCAGGATTTTGGGAGTTACTGGTGTGTGCCTGGTGGTGTATGATGCAAGTCATGCCTGTGTTTTAAAAGTCTTGACAGCACCAGTTGTATTTCAAACTTGCTGACCGATGCATGTGTACCCCTGTGACACACACACGTTCTGCTGTGGCCACCTGTGAGTTTTCCCAGTTCCCAGTGTCTGGGTGTGCTGCCTCCCTGTGTAGCTCCAGCTGTTGACCTGTTCCTCCTGTTTACACTCCTTGTTTCTGTTTTATGCCTAAATTCTGCATTGAAACTAAACTTTGCCTTGCTGCTTGCTGTTAAAGGGGATGAGTAGTGATAACATTTAAATTGCTGTTGACCATGTGCGTGCCCAATATAAAGGACCGGGAAATAAGCACTGGGACATCACATGGAAAGCTGCAGGCATCACACTGTTTCCACTAGGGCTGGTTATTGACAGTTAAATAGAAGTGCATAGGATTTTTGTTAAGCTCTCATTTGACTCTTTGCCATGTTCAGCCATTTACCTTATATAACAAGAGGAACATACTTTGTTTTTATTTCAATACTAACATGATAAGTGCCTTGGAAATACCTACAATAAGGAAAAGAGACAACAATATACCTTACGTTTTACCTGTCCATCAGAAGCTACTAGCTCAGTATTAATATGTGGCCCTTGTTTGAAGACATTGTCCAGTTATTTTGTTCTCAGTCACAGAATCACAGACTATTCTGAGTTGGAAGGGACCAACAAGGATCATCGAGTCCAACTCTTAAGTCAATGCCCCACATAGGGGATTGAACTCATGACCTTGGCATTATTACAACCAAGTTTTTACCAACTGAGCTAATCTCAGGGTCATTTATCTTCTGTGATAACATTCCAGTTAGTTACATGCATTGTTAAAAAAGACACATTTAATACCTTGGTTTAAATTCTAGAAGCACTGTTCCTTTGACTGATATGTTGATTTAAGTTGATTAAAATGTCAAATTCCTTTTCCATGGAAGGGACTATTCCCAAGTATTCCATTCTTAATCCGTATCTTTGTAAGGTTATGCCATTCAGAGTACACTGACTATATGAATGTTTCATACTATTTTATTGCCATTAAAAGGGGCTTCATTCTTCCATTGTGAGATTTGTCTGAATAAATTTCTTATATGAGAGCGTACAGCACTTGTAGAGAGATGTCGACAAGCAGTCTGGAGAGATCACTTTTGTACTTGCTGATAAAGGCTCTTTCAGCTGCCTTTGTGTGGAACAGCTGTGACATCTAATGACTAGTTAGATCTATCCTCGGTGAGTATGCTGTGTGGATATTCCAGAGGATATATCCCTATACTCTCCTCTCTGTATTTAATAGGAGTCATCTAAACAGAATCAGAGAGCATCCAAAGGGTGGGAGTTAGTGCCTCCCTTGTTGGAATCACCATTTATTTCAGCAGTTTTGTTCTGCTATCAAAGGCTGCTGTGTTTTCTGCGTGGTGAGCTAAAGCATTGAAAATTCACTTTTGATGGATCAAAAGTAGATTATTAAACTTGCTTTTATGTAAGATGTGTACAGCAAAATGGAATCAGGAAAAAACAGTCGAATTGGTAACACTGGGTTTTGGAGCCAAAGTATCTTTGAAATCTCTGAGATCATGTATTTTCATTTTGCTCTTTATTCATGTAGAACAAAGAAGCTAGATTAATTAATTGCTGATGGTGAAAGACAAGGGGTTCATTAAAAACTTGTCTCAAGAGGTTGGTCATTTCAAGGGTATATTTCTAGGTCCCTGTTTTAACAGCAGAGGACGTGAGAGACTCCTATTAAAGGCCATGGGAATGACTTTGTGGGACTTTCACAGTAGCAATGAGAGCCAAGTAACTAGAGATTTCTGAAACTCCCACTGCCATTCCTGTGCTGGAAGCATCTCAAGCCCATGCTTTAGATGCTGTGACTGACTGTGTTGTGTCTCTGTAGCTGAGGCGAAGGCTGGCTGGGCGAGCAGTGAAGGGCTGGGCCCGCAGCTTGCTGGGTACCAGGAAACATATGCTCAGAATAGCAAGGGCTTCTAGACTAGGAGAGTTTGCACCAAAGTTGTTCAGGGTTATTTGTCAGTATAACAACCATCTTGTATCGATCAAAACAGCCCAATTAAAAATTGAGTAGTTGTGAGAAGCTTATTATTTCTGTGTTCTATAGGAAATCAAATATGTTTTATGGCCATGAGCAGAAGCAAAATTCAAGCTAAATTGACAAATGAGGTTCTGTTTGAATGTATTACTCTCCTGGAAACTGAATGTGAATTTGAATATTTATTTTGTTTTTTCTCTTGTTACTAATTTGCTCTCATTTGACTTCATGCTTCCTTTTAAATTTCCTCTCAAGGTATGCACTCTTCCTGTTTACTTACTTTTGAAAACACCATCTGACTTTGTTTTGACTTTTGAATTGTAATTCTGTTATCCCAGGTCTGTGTTGTTCCTCTCATTTGCTAGCACTCTAATTCACTTTAAAATAATGTCATATAAAGTATCTGTTTATTGAGCTGATTTGGAAAACTATATGTTGGGATAAAGCATTAGCTGTTTTGTTTTTAAATTACAATATTACACATGTTGACAGGTATGTCTTCATCAGAAAAAGTGGTGCTGGTATTAAAAGCTGTGATTGATTTATCTATAATTATCATCTAAGTAGTGAACAAGCATTTCAATGGTTCACAGTCCAAACTATATGGGTATTCTCTGATTACCAGCCTGGTGTTCATGTACTAACCCTTTTTCTCCTGCATCCCTCTACACCAGCCCCTGCAGTGGGTATAAGGAGTCTTCGTATCAGCAGATGGCCTGGGGGGAACTGGGGTCCTTTGGACAAGGAGGCTGCCAGGCCATGCTTGTCTGTGTTCTTGTTCTTCGATGTTCTGTCTGTCTGTCTTTTCTTCACTATCAGCTCTGTGGTTTATTTAGTTTCATTTTTGCCCCACCCTGTGCTCCCAACCACTGACAGCTGTGTCAGCCCAGACTGCTTTGTAGTAGCTGCTGTTTAATCTTCCTTCCTGTGCTCATGGGAAGACTCCGGGAGAAACAACTCTAGTGACATCCAGTTTTCTTTCACGTGTCTTCAACTCTTCTGAAAACAGCTCTGTTCCCCATCTAGCAAGACCCTTCTCTTGCATGTAGGACTCCTGAGGAAATGCCTTCTCCGTCAGGGGATGCCCCCATGCCCACCTTCCCCTGCCTCTCGGCTGCTCTCCCCTTTTGTCCTTTGTCTCACTTGGTCCATGCAGGTTGCAGGATCTCTGGGCTGAGATATTTTTACCTTTTTTGGTGTGTGGGATGCTGTCTGAGCATACAGCCCAACACAGACTTCTTCTTGTTGCAGCAGTGTGAGCTTGAGGTTTCACTGGTTTGGAAAATGCTTGTCTTCTGTACAGCTCCGTCCCAGCAGCCCATCTGTTCTGCAAACAGAAGGGGCAGCTAACAATCCAAGCAAGAAATTTCCAACGGAAGATTGTAAGGAGAATGAACACATACTGTTTTATTCCCAATGCTTCCACTGAATTCATCAAAACACCCTGGCAAGTCTTTTTTTCATCTTCCTATTTCAAGGCCTACCTTAAAGCAAGAGAGCCATGGGAACCTGGAAGCTCCAGATAGAGCTAGCCCTGCTGTAGGCAAGTGGATGTCTCACCTGCTGTACCTGCTAGCCAAACTCTGCTCAGTCTGGCTCTGAAATTGTCCACCTTGTGCAGGGAAAAGTTCAACTCCCATCTTCTCTGAAGATGGCAAGTACGTACTGAAGGAAGGAGCAAAAGTGAGATGAATTTCACCTGGTGTAGCCATCTGAAAGCAAGAGACTGTGGGTTTTAGTGAGACATCTTGGTTCCCTCCGAAGTCATGAGACAGATGGAGACCTTTAGATTTATCCTAGACTACAGCAAATGAGATAAATCTATTTCTAAGTGTGTCTGTCTCCTCTCTTTCTCTCTGTTGGCTCCAAAGGAAGCCTTATGTGGTGAGTTCAGCAGGCAGTGCTTTGTAGTTGGCTAAAATTGTGTCAGCCCATGTAAGAGGTTGATTCAGTGTTTAGGGTATTCACTAAATAGCTAAAGCCAAGACCCTACCTGGCAAGGGAGCTGGCCAGAAAGGACTTGAGCCATCTGTAAAATCCCAAGATACTCACTTGATACCTACAAAGAATGTAGAGAGAGGTGGAGAGATTCCTTGACTTATTCTGTATTTTTAATTCTGCAAATTCCATTTGCAGCCACTCAGTAGCTTTCTGTTAGCAAGCACAACATCTGCACAGCGCAAGTTGAAACTTGGAAGCCTTTTATCCTCTTGGGAGGCCCTCAATAAAGGCAGGGAAGCCTCCTCCAGTTGTGGGTGATCTGGTGGATGTGTATGTGCACTGAGGAACCAGCCTGGGTCTGCCCTCTTGGCGGAAGATGCTGCTTCAGCTCCTTGGGCAGAGGAGAGTGGAGAACAGTAGTATTTCACCTCTGTGGTTTTCCTCCACATTCTTCTCACCTGTTTCAGATTGATCTTTCTATTTTTATTGTGTTGGTGATTTTTTTTCTCTGGTATGTTCTTTAATGTTGGATGGATAATTTTTTTCTTTCTTTCTTTCTTAATAATTTAATAGCATTTTTTTAATGGCTCAGGCAATCTCAGGCTCTGGCCAAGACTGGGCAGTTTACCAGCAAAGCCCCCTGTGTGGGTGGGATGGGGGCACATCATCAGACTTTTGCTTTTTGCCTATCTCCATCTGTTGGTAGGACAACTTGTACCCACTGTCTGGGGATGGCACTGAGGGGCTTGAAGGAAACAAATAAACAGGTAAGAGTTTTCTTGCTTTCTACTTGTCTTCACACCAACTGAGGACTGCAGCACCCAGGTTCCACAGATGTGTCTGGGATTGATTCTTCCTCCACTGGTGTCCGCAGAGCTAAGGGAAAACATGAAATAGCCTTTTCTCAGCACCTCAGATGATTGTTGGCCAACATGCTGTGTTTGAAGAACAAGCACTGGACATGGCAGTAAAATTCCCCACCCAGCTGAGTGATGTGGCACTGGTGTCCTTCAGCCCAGGACAAATTCTTTGAGCCTGATGTTCAGCTGCTGTAGAGCTTCAAGATCTCTTACTGACAAGATCTAGACCTCCTGACTGTTAGGCATTTGTGATTACATGTTTGCAAATAGCCATTTTTTTTAGTTCTTACTGAATCCCTTTAAAAAACTAAAACAAAAACCTCATCAAAACCAAAATGCAATTAAATTTTTTTTCTGTTTCCTTCTCCATTGCTCTGGTGGTTATAAAACAAGAATATGCTTGACTTGGAACAGTGCAACATGCAAATTTTAATTAACATAAAACATAAATCAAACCAGCCTCTCTCCTCACTTCAATGTGCAGATTAAGTCTGTAATTCCTGCTTGGTTGCAATGGGAGAAGGATACTGAATCGTTTTTGTGTATTTCTTTCCATGTTTGCTGAGATTTCCTTGTGCAGTTTACTGTATCTGACAGTTTGGAGGTCAATGCAGCATTTGTGTCCTCCAGGCTGGGCAGCCCCCAAAGAGACACAATGCCAGCACATCACAGCAGGCAAGTCCAGTACAAGGCACATGGAAAAGACAAAAGTCTTCTGGCAAAAGCCTTCTCCAGCAAATTGTTTGTGGAAGTCAGGAGAGCTTGTTCCTCTCCAAGCCTCAAATGAAGTATTTCTTAATTGACTGTCCTTGTTTTCACTGAAAGACAAAGAGGTTTTCACTAGGTAAGACCAGATGGGCTCCAATTTTTCTCTCCTGAGGAAGGCTATCAGGAGCTGGCTCACAGTCCACTCGTTCACAGATACCTGGAAGATCTGGACAAAGGGGTTGTGCATGTGAATTTCTTTTCAAATAAAGAAGAAAAAAATGAAGTAGTATCTTCAAAGCAATTTGATGATGTGTGTTTTTCCGTAGATCTCTCTCAGGGCGAATTGTCGGAGGAGTCTGGTGGTTCTTCACTCTCATCATTATCTCTTCCTACACTGCTAATCTCGCTGCCTTCCTCACGGTGGAAAGGATGGTTTCACCCATAGAGAGTGCAGAGGACCTGGCTAAACAAACTGAAATAGCCTATGGCACTTTGGATTCAGGTTCAACCAAAGAATTCTTTAGAGTAAGTCTGTTCAATCTCCATTAGTGTTTTTCTAAACTGTAAATGCCTAATTTATGGTTTTCAGTTGTTTGGTTTTACCCAGCTGTAATAGCTGTCCTGGTAAGGGCTGTTTTGTGCAATCAGGACAGGCCTAAGTGCAGATTTTTAATATCAAAATGCATTTCATCAAAAATGAGTGGGTTTGCTCAACCTGAAACACCTCACGATGGAAAACCTGACCTCTGCTAGCACAGGAAAGGTTCTGTAACACCAGTTTCAACCCTCGGTCTGATGAGCAATAATGCAGTCGTTAGCACAATAGAGAGCAGAGAAAACTCTTATGAGGAGTGATGCTCTTGACCTACTTGCTCCGCGTGCCCAGCTGGCAGCCGGTAATGCCATCCGACATCGGTGCTCACTTGCCAGGATGGAAGGGGGATGGGAGGCATGTGCTGCTGCTCATTTCTGGTGGTGCATTGATTGCTGCCATTGTTGTTGCTGTGTCTTCATTGCTCACCAGTGTCTGGCTGTGGCTGTGTCAGGCAGTCAGGGGTGAAACTTCTGCATCCCAGAGCACTGATGTCTATTCACCTTAGTTAGAGAAATGATGGGTTGGCAACATTTGGGAATAGAGGGGGTGCACACTTTTATTTGAGATCATCCTTCCTTCCTCCTCTTGCCAAGCCACAAGTTGAATTGCAGAGAGTTTGGTGAGCGGCATTAAAAACTCTAAATATGATCTGAGACCACTTTTATACCTCTGAAAACGTTGTCCTGAAAAGCTCTTATTTTTGGCCTTCCAAGGTCAAACTGAAATGCTCGGCCCTGTCAGGGAGCTCTTGGTTCTCTCTCAGCAGTGCCAATCAGATGCCATTCAAACCAACATTTTTTTGTATAGAAAAGTGGTCGGTGCTGCAGGACTAATTACCGCCTGTCACGCAGGCTGGCCAGGTGCAAGAGGGAGGGAGGAGGCAGACAAAAACCCCCTTGCTGCTGTAGGCTGATGAAATACTGAGGGCTCCTTGACTAAATACTGGGGGTCCCTTGGATTTACTTAAAATTTCAGTGCATGACCACACACACACATACATATATGTCTGTGTCTGGTGTGAAGATGGAAGTGAATTTAAAGGTATTTCATGAAACTTCAGTACTCTGCCTTACCCACATGTAATGTCTTTATATTAAAATAGATACTCAGTAGTTCTTAATTACCTGTGATAGCTGGTACATTACAAAGGCTTCTGTTTGTGCTAAAATCTTGTGAGATAAACACTGACCTTGTAAAGGTGGCATTAGTGTATAAAAAATTTTATTCCATTTAATTATCAGCCTGAGGCAGTATTATCTGTACAACAAAAATTAATTGAGTAGACCTGTCAGAAGAGGTAGTACAAGTTGATTGGAAATACTGGTGTTCTTTATAGTCACTATACTGTTCTTAGAGGGAAAAGTATCTTCTTTTGAGCATCTTGTTACTGTTAATACAGAAAGAGGGGTTGTATAAGGGTGTTTCTTCATTTCCTTAATAGTTTGACACAACAAGGAAATCGCTTCTCACGGAATGATCAAAGGAATGAGTGTTTCGTGTGAAAGGATACGAAGTCTTGTAAATGTATGAATACTTTGTTGTGCTGTTGATAGTCTTGAGATGAGCTGTGACTCTCCTGGTGCTGGGGAAAGCAGGGCTGTAAATGAGGGTGATCTGTCAGGAGCTGTCAGCTCCTTCCGGCCAGGAGAGGAGTCAGATGGGGATGGAGGAGAGCAGAGCCCTGGTAGGGTGGAGCAGAGCCCTGGATGGGCCAAGTGGGAAGAAGAATGGGCCCTAAGTGGTGCTTCTCTCTCTTCAGCATTCTCAAGGCACACAACATAGTTTCAGTTGTATTAAGTTTTGCAGAGTAATTAATTTAAATAGAGTGATGCAGCCATGGAATTGTTGTAATTAAAGTCTTCTTCAGTTGATTTGAAAAGGGCAAAAGCTTTGCCTTAGATTAAATGTGTATGTTCACATAAATACTTCATTGTACAGTCTTTATTAGCTACTTAATAAGATGATAATGGTGGCTGAAACTTGATATAACTCCTAGAGGACTCTGGGCTTCTGAGGTCCTGCAGCACAGATTGCACTTCTTTATGTTTTGGGGGATTTGTTCTCTCTTGGCGTATCTTTTCTCATTGCTACTGGAGCATCAGTGGGAGTGATAGTGCTCTGGGTCAGAAAAACTCATGAGTTGTCCTGGGTACAGGGTGATACTTATGCCCTGTGTAAGGGGAATGTCCTCCTGCACCCATTTACCCCCAGCATTTAGGCCATTTAAGCAGCAGTTGGCTGAGTGGTTCAGTGTCATCTACCCAGTGAGAAAGGAAATTCTAACTGAGGGAAAGCTGCATGAGGAAATTAGTGCAATCCTTATTTATACCAGTTCCCTATGCTTATCCTACACACACTCTGGCTGTGTCACGTGTAGATAAATCTTCCCTAGAGATGGGGGAAGTTACCTGGCTGTGAGCAGGAGGTCAGCATTTCTGTAGAGGCACCAAGAACAGTAACTATCTCTTCCCAGAGCTGTAAGGCTAAAATGTTTCTCAAAGATATTAATCAGATATTGACCTTAATGGCTGCTGTTGGCCAGTGAAAGGTGCCAAAGGAAAGGAAAAATTGCCTCCTGGTGCATCACAGAGGGATGACACATAAGTGAGCTTCAGATCCCTACCATGGTGTCTGCGTGTGCTGGAAGGAGCTCCTTTAGAGACTTCAGGCTACGGCTTCTTCTGCCAACCCCATTTCCAGATAGGATCATTTCTGAAGGTCTCCTTTACAGTGTAAATACCTGTGAATACCTGAAACTGGAGCAATACCAGCCCCTCAGTTCAGATGAACAGATGGTAATGACTTTCAGCCACTTCAGACCTGGGCAGACTCCAGACAGTGACCTATTTTAGAGTCCTGGCGGTTTCCCTGAACATCGCAGTGTCTCCCGGGTAGAGCTGTCCCAGCTATGTAGGTTAACTGGATCCACCACTGCTGTTCAGGCACTGCTGTGGGGGTGACTCTGCTCTCACATTCCAGCCACGGCCGCTCTGCTGTAACAGTTCCACAGCACACACTGTTCACACTTCCCACTTGTTGGTGACTCTCTACATTAAGGGCATTTCTCCTACCAGTATGTCTAAGAATCAAAGGAGCCTTCCTGTGTTTTCATGGTGGTTGCTTGTTTCTGCTCAGAAACATTTTACATTTTGCACTAATTAGCTGATAAAGGCATTTAAATGGCAATCAATAGATTACATCAATTCCCTTTTGGCTTTTAAAGGGCACTCATCCATATTGGAAAGGAAAAGAAAGAACCTCTCCTTAGATATTTATTAACACACAGTCTCAGATTAACAGTACCAAAATACCTCTTTCTCTTTCTTGAACACTGGCAGAGGCCTGTACAAAAAAAGCAGTTTCAAATCACTAAACTACTGCTTTTAAGGGTGTATCTGTTAGAATTAACATTTTCTAATACATTCAATTAAAGTTTCAGCATATCTGAGCATCTTATCAAATCAATATAACACCATTTAATCTGCATTCAGCACTGAGCCTGAGTATAATACCAGTTTAGTAGGTTTCACCTCCAATATGCATATATTCAAAAGGCATGACCTTTGCAACCAATTAGGAATTCTTGTATAAACTTGGCTGTATGTGAACTTCAGTAGAACGTCTTTGCAGACATTTAGAAATATAAATTACCTGTGAATTTGTGATGGCTTAATTGATAACAGCTATGAGTATTAAGAGACTTCTGCAAAGTAAGGTGCCAGGTGTGTCTGATTATTGACAAACACAGCTGACCTGCTACACTTCACTGAGAACCTGAAATTTCAGGAGGTGCCCTCAGACTTGATCTGATGTGATCAGGCCCTGCAGGTGGAAATAGTGAGGCAGGTAACGCAGCAAGATCCCCCTTTTGTGGGAAATTGCAGACAGTTCATATCACACCATTACCAGTGTAGTTAATCACTGTTAGCTATAACTAAGGAAAAAGAAAATCTCAAGGGAATGTTGTCTTATTGTAGAAATTTTTATTTGTAAATTTCTCAGCAATAGTTTAAGGATGTCCCCAACCAAACAACTCAGCTGTCCAGTGGCTCTCTCATGCCTCAGGTGAAATGACTGGCTGCCCTGAAGTCAGTTCCTGATTTTTCCTCCTGGAAATGTCATTCATTGCCAGGCTTGTTAGGAATTTCAGTAGAAAGGCCAAAGATCCTCTGGGCATGATGGTTCCTACCCTTACATTTGGTTCATCAGTTTCATCGGAAAGTAGTTCCTTCCAAACCGCATTCAGAAGTGAGGCATTTCTGGACTTGTATATACATAAAATAGGATGTAAAACTACAGTTTTAAGGCATAGGAAGTCATGACAAGGATTGTCCCCTACAACAGTCCCTGCTCTTGTCTCTTTTAGTTCAGCAGGATCAGATAGAAAAGCACGAGATGCCCTCGCAAAAGACTTTGCATTTCTGGTTGCCCATGCTGAGGAAAGGTGCTTTGACATAGACATGGCTACCAGGAAAAGCGTGTAAATATGATAAGGGGACTGGTGAGGTATCTCTTGAATACAAGTTCTGTAGCTGGTAAAACTAAAGCTGATATAGAAAACAATTTGTTCAAAAGCAAAGAAAAAACCAGCAGACAGATTAGCACCGAAGCAGAAAATGAAAATTTATTGGAAAAAAACAGTGAAAGAACAAATGAACAGATTGACTCCAAATTCCTTAGAAATTAAAAGAAAACATTCCTTAAACCTTCAAAAAGGATTTTGAGATAACTTCCACTGAAAGCTCTTGAGGTAACACAGACCTCCCCTCCTGTTCAGCAGAGCTCTGTGTGAGGTGGGGCTGTGGTTGCACCAGTGGGTCCCTTCTGGCTCGTGCAGAGAGGACTCCCCATCCAGGTGCCTCTGGAGTGCTCAGTACAGGCAGACTGTGGTGGACAAGGCCAGAGCTGCAGTCAGGCAGCCAGGCAGGAGCACAGCTCCCTCCCAGAGCCATTGGGAGGGAGGCAGGAATTCTGACTGTAAAGCATTCAGCAGGACTAGTGTGTTACAGCCCATTATAAGTTAAAGAGCTCGTTGCTTTCATCTGATGATAAGGTTGTGTGAAGATGATACTGAAATAAATTCCACTAGCAAGCAGTTTATGTAAGGAAAAGTCTTGGATTGTACACCCATAGATGCTGTGTGATTTTTATGCATTCTGTGCAATCAAACGATATCGAGATCATCATTAGAGCCTATTACAAACACCATTGTGAACTCTGTGCACGCAGCGCTAAGAGTTTCATCTGTAGTTAAACTCTTTGATTTTTAATTTCAAAATTTATTTTGCTAGTGAAGATGAAGGACTTGTTTCTAGCACGGCACTCATACAAATGCTTTGCTTTTGCCTTCGGATAAAGCTATGATTAACAGTTTGAAGCTTTCTGTGTTCCTGACATTGAGCAAAACAACATAGTCATCATAACAAATTCCTGACAAAAATATTGAAGTGTGATTGTATTTATGGGCTTTAAAGAACAGAACATCACAGAAAAGTGATAGCTTAAAAAATGAGTTGTATAGATCTTTGATAGGCAACGTGGCAGCAATTAGTCAGAAAGAGTACTGTGGTGTAACTGTTTTTCAACACAGAAGGTGTGAAAATTTTATTCCACCCATTTATTCTCTCTCTCTTCCCCGTTTGATATAGGTGGGAGTATGCAGAAATCTTAAAAGGTGAATGTGTGTGTGCAGAGAGATCACAGCCTCTCTATTGCATGGGTGATAGATGGTCTGCTTGTGGGGTTCTTTTAATCTCTTGAACCTCCTTTCTGCCACATGGCCAGCAGGCAGCTTTAAAGGCAGCAGGAAATCAAATGTGACATAATTACAAAAGAAATGGTTTCCTATGAAGTGATCTAATGTCTTTAAGGCTATAGATTGGAGAGGAAAATATATCCTTACGGGAACTAAAATTAACAGCTCATCCATCATCCACTCCTTGGAAGGGAAGCCTTTGAATGGTGCTGGGGTTAAGGTGGCTGATCTGCCTTACTAATTTCAGCAGGCAAGGTAGGATTTAGCAAAGCTTTCAGTCAACACTTAATAACAAATATTTGAATAGATCTCTCCATTATCTTCAATAACAGAGGGCATTTGTCTATCAGCTCTCCTTGTGTTTGTGGCTTAGATTTTACAGTTCACCTGTGTCTCAATACTGCTCAGCAGTTGCAAGCTGAGTCCCAGGGACCAGGTGGTATGTGAGGCAGCAGCCCCTGGGAAGCTGGGCATGAGGGGCTAAAGCCTGTGGGAAGCTGGACACAGGGAGGCTGTAGCCCTTGGGAAGCTGGGCACAGGGAGCTAAAGCCTGTGGGAAGGTGGGCACAGGGGGCTAAAGCCTGTGGGAAGCTCAGCACAGGGAGGCTAAAGCCTGTGGGAAGCTGGGCACAGAAGGGCTGTAGCCCCTGGGAAGCTGGGCACAGAAGGGGGCTGTATCCTGTGGGAAGCTGGGCACAGAGGGGCTGTAGCCTTTGGGAAGCTGGGCATAAGGAGGCTGTAGCCCCTGGGAAGCTGGGCACAGCAGCTCACAGTGGGTTAATGCTGTAACTGTGCCTGCACCACAGAGGCAATCAGAAAGTGCCTGGGGGGAAAATCACTTGCTGTTTGAATGCTCTAGTTTTTGGAGAGCAGCTCTATGATAATGATAATGACATTGCTCAAGACAGCGAGGACCCTGGTTTTTCAAGTCTCTCCTACTTTATGTAATACTGTTGTGTCACTTTAGTACATGCTTATTAGGGATCCATTTAAAATACATGGGTGCTGATAAATTACTCACAGTGCTGTGACTGTTACTTTTGCATAATTAGAAAATACATGTAGGTTTAGAAACTCTAATGATGTGAATATGCAACATCCCCTCTTGCAGTCTGCTGGGATTTCTCCATCATTGCCTGTGTATTGGCCTTTTCTGTCTGGAGCTGAAAACTCATTAGACCTGACAGTGTTCAGATCGTGTGCTGGAAATGCCGTTCTCTGTTAATTTATTACGGGCCAAATCCAGAGCAGGGCTGGTGTGCTGCTCAGATACCCAGACAAGGCAACTCTGCTGAATATGTCACTGCTGGAAAGATGCCCCTTAGCCTGAAGGCTGACGTAACCCTCCCTCCAGCCAGCTCCAGTGCGTGCTGCTCCTGGTCCCCAGGCAGGCAGACAGACAGACAGACAGACAGACAGTCTTCCCAGCACAGCCGTCCAGATCCCCTGCATGTGCCACCCAGCCCATCATCCTCCCTGGAAGTGCTTCCTCGGGGGCGAGCACTGCCCGGGCACTGGCTGTGTCCGTGAGTCACAGAGGATTTACAAAGGCAGCTTGTCTCTGGTAAAGACTTTCATTTTAATTTCCCAATCAACATTGCAATGAGGAGGAATGGATGGCAGCAATAAAGCGAGGAGATGAATGTAGTCTGAAGTTCAGTGTTGTGCCAGGAAGGACATCTTAAAATCTTGATTTACATTCTGCTGCTCACACTGTTACTGACATGTCAGCGACGTCTGGTTGCAGCCGGAGTGACTCTGCTTGTCTGTTTGCGTGAGCGGAGCTCGCTCCAGAAAAGATGCCTGTTAAAGCAGCTACAGCACATCACCCACTGCTGCCAAAGGTCACACTTTCAAAAGGACTATGATACAAAGGAAGGAAATCCCAAAAGACAACTCCTACAATATTGTATTATTTTTATAAGATAGTTTCTTTTGTAATCGAGCCACTGTGTACGTCAGGTGTGGAAAAGCTAGTGATGCTGAAGGCTGGAGGGACTTTTTTAGGTTCCTTCCTCAGCTGTTAGGTTGGCAGAACTGCTGTGGACCCTCCTTCCGCACCATCACCACCTCCACCAGCTCTCTGCTGGATTCCCCATCACTCTACCCCATGCAGGGGTTGTCTGCATCTTAGAGGATCCTAGAGGAATGCTGCAGCCCTGGGGTTTGTGGGCCTGATCCTTTCACTCTCTGGGCTTCATTTGCCCCAAATGGGAAAGGAAAATGCCATTTCTAAAGCACAGTTATAACCTGAGCAACAAACCAACATGACAGTATCTCCCATCACAAACTTGGCTGCAAAATACTATTAGTCACCAGGTCACCCTTTCTTTTACATTTATGCATATGATCTGAAAGCTTTGTGCGTTCCTGCAAACACACAGACTAGTTTACATACGCACGCTTGAACCTTGTTTGTCTGTGGCATCCCACAAATTCATAAACTGGGGATACAGTCTGGTAGATTTGAGGGTTGGTCTTGTTGGAAATGCCCTGTGCATGCCCATGGCATCTGACCTACTTTCTTCTGCCGAGAATGTAATAAAAGCAAGAGGTTGATGTAATGATGGGATTGATTTTTCTGTCCATATAGGTAAGTAAATTGCTGGCATCACAAGTTATCTGTGGCTAAAAGCTGTGACATTGATCTATTAGACTCTGCCCTATGACCTTCAGTGAATGACATCTCTGCTTTCATGTCCACACTGGGGAAAGGGGACTAATGGTGCCCTCTGGCCTTCATGAGACCTGTTTTTACCATCTCAGTAAAGAGCTTGAAAATCTCAGGCAGATGGACCTTACTGACAATATTTATCATGGGCTTACTACTAATGTAGCATCATTAGACCCAACCTCCATGTGCTCCAGAGCTGGGATTGGGCTGGGGGCTCCTACCACCATTCCTTGCTCCTCCTGAGGAAGCTGTGCCAGGGTAGAGTCAACATCAGGCTTGGGTGGGAGTGGAAAGGCATCACTTCAAAGCTGTATCCAAATCAACCAAGATGGTGGTAGCCACTCCATTGCAATTTGCCATATTGGAAGTTCAAGCAAGCAACTGCCTAAACCCAATGGATGGATCTCAGTCATGGCCAGGCCAGGCAGCAGCGGCACTACCAAGCCAGTCTCTGGCAGTCTTTCCTGTTTAGTAACTTGCTTTTTAATGGTTCATAAGCTACTGGGTTCATTAGCTGCTGTAGAGCTAATTGCACACATGGAAAAAAAGCAGTGAGTGATGATAATGAAGCTGAGGTTCACACTTAACTGCCTAAGTTCATACCAGTGAGGTGTGCAGCCATATCAAGGCAGCGTGTATTATTCAGATTAAATACCTGCACTGCTCTTAGTGTGCACCTTTGTGTTTTGTATCAGCAACATCTGTCTGACTTAAGGGCTATAAATTTCCCTTGTTAAAGAGCTACCACATAGTCATGTTGCTGGTTTAACAGAAGAGTGTGTTAACTCTGCTGCTTTATCATTTATCCATGTCTCTGCCTGCCTTTGTGTGGGTGCCACGGTCAGGATGGTCCATGTGCTTTTTTATTTTACTGAATTTCCCCACTGGATTTACTGCATTTCCACACATGCTGGCCCACTCCAAATTATATTAAATTTTATGTAGGCTGGACCCAGCCCTGAGAGCAGGCATCTGTAACTGGCTTCCTTGTGGGCCTTCCCCATCTCCAGTATGCCTGTTCCATTTCTTACACTGATACTTCCAGCACAAAATGTTCTCCTGTTCTTCCTCATAGCCCAGCTACTGGATTACTGGGGAGACCTTATCTCATTCTTTTCTCCCTCTTTTTTTTTTTAACCTTGGTTTTTCACTCTCTTAGTTTTGAAGGCAGAGGTAAAAAAACTACCAATATAATCTAAAATTTTTAACAGTATGAAAGGAAGAACATATAAATGGATTTTAAAACTTTGAGCTTGATTGCTGGGAAATCATTTTGTGGTGCCTGCCATAAGAAACTAAGGACCATTTTGGTCATTTTAATAAAATATCCCAACAGGGTGCATGAGACAGGCATTTTGAAGACCTGCAGGTTGTGGAGAAGGTGGCAGGGAGGGCTAAATGTTCTAAAATAGGAAAAGGTCATCCCTGTAACATACTTTAACTATAGAGGAGAAATGCTGTTTCCCTCAAATTCAACATTCACTGGTACTCAATAGTGGCAGAGGTGACGCAATGTCACTTGTAGCAGAAGTGTGAGACAGATGTCTGCAGAGGGGACAGTAATTCGGTCATTGGGAAAAGGCTTCAGCCACAAAGATAGTTTAGAGCTAAATTTAACCAATGTCAAGGAGTTGTCCAAGATGTGCTGAGGTTTGCTATATGTCTGTAGGTGATTTGGGATGTGCAAAAGTGAACCAAGGCATCTGGTTTCACTCAGCTGGAGCCACAGTGCTGGGGGTTTTGGTGATGGAATGGGCTGAAGAAATAACTGCAGCTGAGAGGCAAAGCTGCCTCCGTCCCACTGCCCGTATCACACCCCCAGCCCCGGCTGGCCGCGCTTTCCGATGCTGCCACACACTGTGGCTTTGCTTGCCTTCTCATTCCATGCTGGAGCCACACAGCCACACATCAAAACCAGGAGAATTAGAATGAAAGGCAGTGTTAAAACTGTGGACTGATTGAATTGGCACCTTCTTTTCAAATGAATGCATTGCTACCCAGAAGCAATGTGTATTTAGGGGCTGATTAGTAACAGTCCAAGTGAAGTGAGTCCTTGGCACGAGAGCTGCTGGCTCTGCTGACTCGGAAGGGAGCTGCCTGCACCCTTGGCTGATGTGTTTGTGGCTCATATTTCTGCATAAACATCTCCAAATAAAAAAAATAATTAAAAAATCTAAAAATAAAACCAAAAAAGCCCCAGCACTATTGACAAAGCAAAGGCCAGCTCTATTTATATCAGCAGTACGGCTGTGATAATGAAAAGACGCTTTAATGTGTCCCAGGGCCTAGATGAAACACTGAAAATGTTGCTTTTAAGAAAAAAATTATAATAATATCCCCTTGAAATCCTGAGGAAATGTGTGTGGCGGACTTCTGGAGACCAATATCAAAGCAATGAAATAAGAGTAGCAGAGCACAGGGAGTTACTGCAGTTATGGGGTTTGAATTGGTTTAAATCTTTGCTTTTAAGCTTTTTTTTTAAGTATCTCTTTAAAAGTAACACTTTAATGAGAGAGAAAATGTTTTACTGCCACTGAACTCTAGCAACAGTGCAGATCTGTCAGACCTTACCTTATTTTGGAGTGTAAATCCTTTCCCTATGGTTGCTTCTGCTGTCTGGCCCCTCTTATGGGTGTCAGACTCGTGGAGGGGACTAGGAGGGGTGGCATGAATGTCTGCAGAGGAGGACAGATGGGTGAGAATTTTCTTTCAGCACAGAATTTGCAGCTTTATAGTTAGAAAGGAAAGACATTTTCCTTATTGAAAGTCTTTTAGGGTGGTTGGGGTTTGCTGAAGCAATTGTAAAATTGCAAAAATGTAAATATTTATTCAAAATACTGTCTTCCACTTCATCTCATTGCATCTTTGACCAGCTTTAGTCAGCTGGCTGTTTCATGGCATTGAGCAGGTATAAAATAGTTTATGGGGCAGAAAATGCCCTCAAGCATTGCTGAGTGGGTGTGCAGTGTCACAGCTCCTCTGGTGCCATTGTCCCTTCATCCAAGAAGCCTTGTCATAAGTCATTATTTTGGCCTCATTATGAATGTAGGTGAGTGGTTGCAAAAAGCAGCACTAAACAAGCAGGACTCCGTGGCCAGAGCCCATCACCTCCTTGGTGCTCTCTTCCAGGACACCAGTGGGTTCTCATCTAGACCCCCCAGCCAGACTCTCTGCTCCAAAACCAGCACAAACATTTTATTTTAACCTTTCCCAGTCAATACGTGCTCTGTTCATTTCTAGCTTGCATTTTTGTCTGCTTCTACTAGATGAGGCTGCTGTTCTCATTTGAAAATCCCACTTGGCAGAAGAAGTGGGCAATCATATAGAAATGAGAACTGATTTTTAACCATACCATCCAGAAGAGTTAAACGAAGGCAGCAAACTATAAAGCTTAGGCTATTTCTTGAAGTTGAAAAGAGATCAGGTTTTGAGTCATGGAATTTGGTTTTCTGAAGCATGAATGATGATATTCACCCTTTGCCCTTGGAGCAGGGAACGTGCTTTGTTTGGACCATGTGCAGCCCTGAGCGTGCTGTTGGCACTCATCAGATAACTGTGATTATTAACAATGCACAGATGTACTGGCCATTGCTCTCAGGTAGTTGGGCCAGCTGGAAAGAGTATGAAAGAACTTACTACAGACAGGTATTCAGGTGTGAGTTAGGAGATAAAAAGCAAAAGAAATTCTTTTTTATCTGTGTAATTAAAGGCACACTCTGCAGAGGAAAACAAGCAAAAGCATATGTAGTGCACGCACAATTTGGAAGGCTCACCACTGTAGCTTGCTGAGAGGTAGGAAGAGTAAAGCTGGTTTTGCACCTTCCTTTTGTCCCTTAGGTGCTCATTTGCAAATATAAATGGGCAGGTGCGTTTCTGTTATTTATGTTAAAAGAAGATGAAGGTGGTAAGGGAGAGAAACTTGAAATTGGGACACCCCAGGTTTGCCACTGCTCGCTCAGTGTCTGTGCTGGCTGGCCAGGCTGTTTGTTCCTGCTGTGCCGGAGGGGGCTGCACAAGCAGAGCAGGCAGGCTGGCCCTGGGCAGTGCCCGGGGCTGTGGGCTGCGCTGCAGTGTTGCCTGCCCTGCAGCTTGCACAGGTGTGCAGAGCTGCCTCATGGGCTGTGCTGCCCACGGGGCACCGCAGTGCTGGCGGCTGCTAAGGCGGTGACAGCCACCGCCTCCTGGCACTTCTGGTAGCCCTGGGGTGCCCACTGCCCCTCCGGCGGGTGCCCGGGCGCTGTACAGTGCCCTGGGCAGCTCCCAGCAGGGCAGGAAGTGTGAAAATGCTCTCATGCATTAAGGGGGTTGCTGCAAAAGTAGCAGCCGCAGGGCAGTGTGCTCGCAGCCCGGTCTGGCCATCAGCCCGGGGTGCCATCCCTCCTTGGGCAGCACCCGCGGCCCCGCGGTCAGCCGGGGCTCAGCACTCCCCTCTGCAAACCCTCCCACCGAGGCGGGCAGGGGCAGCACAGGGCAGCGAGCACAAACTCCCTGCCAGGACCGGAGCTGCCACGCTCCCCGCTTCGGCTCCAGAGTCGCTCCAGAGCCACCATCCTCATCTCTGCCTATTCAGTGTTTGCTGTTGCAGCAGAAAATCAGGAAAGTCCCGATTCCTTCTTTTATCTGTGTAAGGACCCATTTCAAGCCCCACTTACATCCCTTTTCCTGCCAGTGCAGTACAAAGCCCTACAGCCCCTCTTTAGCCAGGAGATAGATGCTCTCTCTTTTGCCTATTTTTCACACCTACCACCCAGTCAGATTCTCTTGAAGCTGGGCTGTATTGTCTCTCTGATTTCCTGTTGTCGATTGGACTGATTTTAATTGGTTTGCAATTTTCAGTTGTTTTTCAGCTCATCAGGAAGGATAATTAAAATAAAATCCTGCCCTCCGTACTCCTCTCCCTCCGTTGTAGCAACACCAGCTGAGCATGTTAATCCGAGAAGCAGTACAGGCAGGGCTTGCTCTCTGTGAAGTGTTTGGAGGCTGGTTGCAAAGCATTGTATTATTCAAAATGCATTCAATTGTCCTGAATGAGGACGAAGCATGTCTCAGTCATCAAGAGGATGGACATCAGCAGACTTCCACCACAAGTTTGCTACATTTGAACTAGATTTTCCTACTGCCTGCTTCATTTCTATTCTGCAAGGAAAGCTGTGGACAGGGAACTGGCAAGGAGTAGAAGGGCATAAATTTGAGATACCTACAGCTTGGACGAAAAGCCTTATATAAATCCTTTGGATTTCTAGACTTTAGAGAAATGCAGTTGGCATTACTGCCTTCTGTTGACCAAGCAGGAAAGTTTAACCAGTAGTCCAGGACACAAAAGCTTAAGAGTCTGGAGGTGGCTTTGAGATGTGAGGGTGGTTTAAATGTTACTGCTGGGGAAGAGGGAGAAGGGGAAGTAACACATTTCTCAACATTTCCAGATTTACAAAGCCCGTATGCTGAGCTAAATGCTGTTAGGGTTGGCTCAGCCTCAAAACAATGAAAACGGGAAAAAATATATAGAGATAACAGGCAAGCAGTTAACCAGAGATTTTTTCAGTTTATTGATAATATTTGTGTTTGCTCTCTTTTAGGAAATGTGAAATAAAATTTTGAAAGTTTGACTATTGACTCATAAAGGATTTTGGAATTACTATTTATACCCCTTGTATGAGCACCACCATTAGAAGCCACTAGAATGTCATGGTCTCCTGCTGTTTCACTGTGAAAAGCAGACTCCTGCCTTGCTGAAAACTTGTAATAAGCAAATGTCAGCCCTTCCTATCTGCAAATAGCATAAAAACACCAGTGCTGAGGATTTGTGTGAAGAGGAGAAGCTCCTTTTGCATCTGTTGGCCATAATGGATGAGCTGGGATTTCCCACCCTCCCTCTGGTTCAGTAGCAGAGCAGCACACAGGCAGATAAACCCAGCACAGAACAGGAGCCAAGCGCTGGGATGGGCACACGCTGTTGCTCATTCTGACTGCCAAGCTGCCAATTACATGGCAATTAGTAGACTAAATGTCTGAGATATGTTTCCCCCTCCCCAAACATTTTATGGTTCGGTCATTGTTCAGGGGGCAATGTATATCCTTCCGAGCTACCTTGACTTTTTTATTTGCTAACCTTAATCAGTTATAGGGTTTCATTATACCTCCAAGCTAGCTAAGCCCAAGGAGCTCAGTCTTGTGCCCTTGCCAACACAACTCTTCCTTTCCCTCCTTTTGTCTCTACCAGAGGTCAAAAATAGCTGTCTACGAGAAAATGTGGTCATACATGAAGTCAGCTGAGCCCTCCGTGTTCACCAAGACGACGGCGGACGGCGTGGCGCGGGTGCGCAAGTCCAAGGGCAAGTTTGCCTTCCTACTGGAGTCGACGATGAACGAGTACATCGAGCAGCGCAAGCCCTGCGACACCATGAAAGTTGGAGGCAACCTGGATTCCAAGGGCTATGGTGTAGCAACCCCCAAAGGCTCAGCATTAAGGTGGGTGGAATAATATAACAATATCCATGTTGTTATAGTATTCCACCTACCCTGATGTATTGTGTTGTCATTTTCTTTCTTGTGGATTTTGAGGTAACTTAAAAGTTTAAAATCTTCAATATTCCATGGAGTTAAATAAGACGGTAAATTATGGTTTCATTTATTTAATGCATCCATTTTTTGTGTTCTCTTCGTGTTGTCCTTTCTGATTGTTTGTTGCTGTTTTAATTTTACAGTTCAATGGCTTTTTCAATTTAAATGGTAAAAGCCAAGTTAACCTGCCATATGTGACGAATGTTAACTGCATGATGTGGTGTTCTTGTTACTTTTTTTCTCAAAGACGATTTCCCCATCCCGCACACTTCAGTTTTGAGCAAATGTTATCCTCCATGCCACCTTCCAATATTTAACCCTGTATTTGCTGTACAGACATTTTGATAGCTCCACGTTCTGTGAAATTTTAGCCAATTTGTCCTCTTGTGCTCCTTTTTTTATACGTTACGATTTCCTAAGCATTTGTGCATTTTTTCTTACAAGTTATGTTTTATCGTTTCAAGAAATGCTGTTAACCTGGCAGTATTAAAACTGAATGAGCAAGGCCTCTTGGACAAATTGAAAAACAAATGGTGGTACGACAAAGGAGAGTGCGGCAGCGGGGGAGGTGACTCCAAGGTCAGCCTCAATGTCACCACAATCGGGTACCTTAGCAAAGAGTAATCGGCAAGGCTGTTATTTCGCTTCTCAAGAAAAAAAGAAAAACAACCCCAAAAAAGAAAGCAGATGAAAACCATCTTACTAATTGCGGTGGGGGAAAAAAAAGCCATTTTCTTGCTCAGTAGCTCTTTCAAAGAAATGGTCTTATTTAATATCATCAGCAGGCTTGGTCAAGTTTGGAAACCTTATTTAACTAACAGATAGAAAGTCCAGTGTTGGTGGGACCTGGGCAGAGCAAATCAATGAGGTAACTGTCCAAGAAACCAGTGATGGCATCTGGTCTCCATAGTAATCCCTGAGGACAAGGCTTTGGTCCTCATCTGATGCAGAGCAGGTTTTGAGAGGCTTTTTTGGCCAGGACCACCTGTGCCAGCACAGACCTTGAGATGAAAAGGCTCCTGTCTCCTTTGCTCTTTTGAGTAAGGGTCAAGCAAACCAGTACCGGCACATGTGGCTTTGCTGGTCTGAGCTGGTGCCACAAGAGCCTGGTCTGTGGAGAAGAGATGCTGGGGTGGGGCTGTAGCTCAGAGAAGGAGAGGGTGGTTGCTCACCTCATCACAGCGTGGGGTAGAGATAAGTGTTAAACAAGGATCATGGCAAAGACAGTGTTACACAGAGACGATAGTTGCCTGTAATGGTAAAATAACAACAGTAACGTGTAAGCAGTTATAGCTTATGGTAGGCAAAGCTGAAACGAGGTGTGCTACTTGCAACAAGGTGTTGTTTAGTTGTATTGCTGCACTAAACTGGAAATTAAGGAATGAGGTTTTGGAAGTTTTGCCAGGAGTATCTGAGTCACCTTTTGTATGGCACTGACCAGTCTTCTGCACACACTTGTGCAGGAGTCCTGCCCTGTATCTGTGTTAGACATAAAAATGTAGATTCAAATCTGGCTCTAGTGCCAGCAGTGGCAATCCTGTCACTGCATTCTGCTGAGCTGAGTCTTCCCCCAGCCTGCCAAGCAGCCTGTGCTTTCCTATTGCCACGCGTACAGTGTACAAGTGTCAGTTTCTGCAATCTTCAATCCGGAGAGGAGAAGCTGTAGCTAAAGTAGGCTGGGTACTGTTGGTCACCTTGGATGCAGAAATTACCAAGAAAATTAATTTAAATGACATCATTATATTGAAAAGTACTGAAATTCATTTTCATAGTGACACTCCTACAGCTACTAAAACCAGTTCTTTAGGAAATAATAACTCCTAATGTTGCTTATAGAAATGCTTCAGCTTTGGTCCAAAATCAATAATACCAGTATTTTCAGTAGACCGCAGTTTCAGACAATTACTGCAATTTACTGCTGCATTCTATTAATAAGAGTTGCTTACAGTTGGCTACATAGGAAATTGCTCAGCTTGTCATGTCTGATGTTAGCAAAAGCCACTGTGTAATATTGAAGGAAGGAAAAGCTCTTGAATTCAGGTTTGTTCAATAGCTGGAGGTCTGCAGTGCTCAGCAGCAGCCTAGAGATGAGGATGAGCTTTTTTATGCTTTTTAGCTCTGCTGCTCATCCTGCACAGAATATTTTTATATAATGTCATACTTGCCAGTATATTAAATGTTTAATATATTCTCCTGGGATCCAGCACCTCACTGTCTAATGCTGCTTCCATGAAAGAAAACTCTTTATACAAACCAGCTCCAATGAATTTCATTGCTTCAGCTTCACTGAATTAAACCCAGCCAATAACACTTACAGCCCTAAGAAAACCAAAAAGGATTTTTAAAATGGTCACAATTAGGGCAGGGTCATCCTTCTATTTTTCGCTTGTGTTGAAAGACCTTTTACAAAGAGTGATAATGTCTATGAGCAAGCCCTTGGCCTGCAAAGGGAATGTTGCAGGAGTGGAGTCAGGGATGCTGTGGTAACATGAGTTGGGGAGCAAACACAGTAATGAGTGTTTTGCTGGTTTAGTCCAAAATGCTGTCTTTGCAACATGCTGTGGTGAAGGACTGCTTGTTAGTTTGAGCTGCAGACATCAGCTCTCAGGGCATGGCTCAGCTGGCACAAGTCCTGAGGTAGGAGAAGAGCTCCCACAGAAGACTAAGCTGAGGGAGGCAGAGAGGGGGTTAGTTGCTGTTTCTTGTTATGAAGTGTTTTTTCTGGGGAGGTAGTGTCCCAAAGCCTCGAGTGCTGCCAGCTGTGATGCAGCGCTGTTGCAGCAGCACGAGGTGCCTTTCCAGCAGTGCACACCCCATCGCTGGCCACTGGCACCAAGTTCAGGCCATGCCCCTGCCCTCTCAGGAAAGGTGAGCACCAGTGCTGCCCTCTGGGCACTACAGCTTTAGCAGTCTCGCTGGCCTCTCTCTCCTCATGTCTGTCCTCCCACCAGAAGTTGCCCTCATCATCTCATCCCATCTCTCTGATTAATTGTTTATAAGAACACACCTTCATTTGTAGAGCTTTCAGAGGAGGTGCTTCAAAACTGTTCTTTTTTTCCCCTTAAAGGAGGTGGTAGCTGGGGAGAATCAGAATGGATGGGGTGGGGAAGGTGTCTGAGGTGGAGTTGCAGACCTTGTAGCCTGTCACAAGGGTGGTGTGGGGACCATTGCTCACTGGGGGCAGCTCTCTCTACCGGCTGAGCTGACAGAGCCCCTCTCAGCTTTGTCAGTAGAGACCCAGGCTTGGGAAACTGCTGCCCCAAGTTTGCAATCATCCACCTCCTACCTGCTGCGGATGGGTTGTGTGCAGCTGGGAGTTATTGTGAACTGATGGTGCCGGGTTCTTAAGCTGAATTCCTCTGTGCACTCTAATATTCTAGCTCATGCTGAAAGCCAGAGGTAAGTATGCAGCCTGCTTGCCTGTGCCAGTGCCCATCGTTGTACCACAAAGGACCCAGTCACCCAGAAAATGCCCTCCTGTGCTCGTCCTCCCTGCGGCCTCGCATGCAATGTGCCTGTGCTTGGAGAGGAATGATTCTGAGTTGTGACTTCATCCCTTGTTACCATATCATCATCAACACTGGAAAATTAAACAGTGACTTCCAGTTTCACAAGGATTTTGAGTCTTGCAGCAGGAAAGAAGAAAAGGTATTCAGTTGACTTTCTGCAAGTTTTTTAATCTGTTGCATTACACAGAGTGTAAGGTTGGTCCCGTGAGCTTCCCGTGCTCCTGGGGTTTCTTCATAATTTGAGAGTAAAGAGACTGTGCCATTTTAATGAGATTGTTTTAAAGGCCTCAGCTGACATGTGTCTTGTTTTCCGTGTACCAGTCTGTGCCAGTGCTGATGTGGAGAAGAGGGTGCCAGTCTGCCCTGCAGTGCCTTAGCTGTTGGTACTGCCCTGGTGAAGGGAGTTACCCAGTTTTGGTAGTGGTCCTCATTTAAGAAGTCTGAAGGGGAATGTGCTCCATCTATATGCAGTTTTTCTGGGATGTATGTCAATACATGTGGGCTGACTTGGCTGGTGCAGACGTTCTGGTACGTGCATCAAAATTTGTTCATTTAGCTCTCCTAAATGAGCATGAATTTAGTTTCATGGCAGAATTACCCTGTCTTCAAATGCTCTTCTACATGTGAGCTGAGTTCTCAATTGTGAGAGAATACAAAATAGAAGGTACAAAAAACCCCCATATTCCAGGAAATATGTTACAGTTTGGAAAACATTACTAGTTTGGAAACTAATTATTTTGTTTATTATACAATCCTATCATCTTGGAGCTGAGTGATGTCTGAATAGGAATTTAACAAGAACTAGACAAAAGGGGATGCAGACGGCAGTAGCAGGCTAAGTGACTTAAGTGAAACTAATTATTCAGTTGCATAGGAACAATTTTCTGCTAAGATAAATTTCTATAGTTATGCTGTTGATAGATTTCTTGTGTTCTTATACCTTCATGGTAAGATTTAATGACATCCAACACGGAAGGAGAATGTCTGAATGCAGCTTCTCGCCAACTTCACATGCCAAGATTTCTTGCTAATTATTTGAATCCATTTTTTTAATATATTCTTTTTTTAGGCTGATATCTCTTTTGGAGTATATCTGTGGAATGATGTGCAATGTAATACTACTTGGATTTTCCAATTGTTTCTTTTTAATCGTAGGATTACTCTTCTGGTGAGCTAGTTGAGCTGTGCCCTCAGAGCCACACTCCACGCAGCGTCACATCCCCAAGCCCTTCCGAGCTGTGAGTGTGGCCATTAGCAGATGGGATCTCTTCCCCCATTTCTGTCTGCTGGTTTGCTTTGATACATTTTCAGCACAGCCGTTGGCATTTGAGGCATGATTTTTTTAAGTGGCATATTTTTAGAAGAAATCTGTTATGCATTATTTTAGATGATACCTGACGCCTAAAGAGCACCATTGCCAAACACGTCGTGCGGAAAAGGGAACATTTGGGGAAATGGCTATCTTAAAAAGATGCAGCACGATTTATTTGAGCAATATGTTTGAAATTATGTTCATCATCATGAATTTCCTTGTCACCCATTCTATAGGCCTGGGTTATGAGCTGGAAAAAGATAAAATGGCTGGTCAGAGCCAATGACAGTAACACAGAGCTAATTCATGCTCAGGGCTGGGAAAGTAACGTGAAATTATTGTATTGTGCAAACTAGTGACAAAGCAAAATAATGCTTTGTAAAGAGGGCATCAGAATATTGGTTTAATTGACACCTATTACTTTATAGCATATTAGAAAATAATACTGTGTATGTTTTGTGCCAATAATGAAGTCTTAATGCTCCGGGAGATCATTGGAGCATCTCACTTAGAGCATTGCCAGGAAGGGCAGAGAGCCTGCTCTGGTTTGCATGGCAATGCTGTTGTGCAGATTGTTGAGGGTATTTTCCTGGAAATGTAACTGGGATGCTCAGAACAAGAATTTGGGACAAGGAGGTTGCCCTGGCTGGGAAGGAGTTGGTGGAGTCAGGGCTGGTGGCATCTGAGAATTGGGAACTGTTGTGTTTTGCCTGTATAATCTTTATCATCCTGAGAACTGGCTTTGCTGCCTTGCCAAAGCTGGACCTGACTGTGCAAGGGCACGTGCTTGTGCAGCATTGACTGCAGCAGAGCTGGACCTCATACAGGGACACCACATCCTGCCTTTATGTACTCCTTTTGATAATACCTGTGGTGCTTAACAGTTAATTTCCATTAATTGCTTACTTGAGTAATTTATCCTGTACTGTAAGCATCAATATGGGAAAAGTGGAGGCAGAAGGCCCCATGGGACTGGAAAAGGAAAAAAGGAAATCCAGCAGCTGGAAGTGGAGCTCCCAGCAGCAGGAGCAGGGCCCTTTCTTTGAACATCTCCCTGAGGGTCTGGGCTTGGCTGTTTCCTCTTTAATAGTAACTGCTGTCATTTAACATACAAAGGGAGAAGTAAATACCTTTCTTCTTGTTCTTCTTCAAAGTGACTCTAATGTTTCAGCATTGAGCTCACATGGACACAGGCACTTGTGCTGCTCTGAGGATTTTTCTGTGTTGGCTGGCATTGTAACCATGGGTTGGACACCTTTAGCTTTGTAGCTGTTCTTTGAATGTCTTGTGTAGCTTTTGGACTAAGCAGCACCTCCCTGCAGCCTGCTGAGGAGCCGAGAGCAGGAGTCGCAGAAGAAGCCATATCAAGAGGAAAATAAAGACGGGGGGGAAATGGATGTGTCTAGAGGCAAGAGAAAGAGAAGGTGAGGGGATAGCCCACGTTCAAGGTAAGTTGAGTCTCTTGCTCATATCCATCAGGTTAGAAAGGATCCAGGCAATGACAGAAAAGATCCAATGCTGCTGTTTCTGACATTGTAGGTTTGAACATGATATTAAGCATCAGCTCTCCCTTGCTCTGCTTCCCTGTTTGGGGAGCTCTTCCTCCCATCCCTCACCACATCTGTACCTCGGGTCTCGGGCACTGCTGTGAATGAACTACAGTGACTTGTTAGAGCTCACATTTCCTAATCCCATTGGCACGTATTATTGCATTAGCACTTGGCGCTTCTATTAAATTATGATCCTGTTAGTGCAGAGTTTAATTTGTTTGAGCTACACTTATGAAACATATAAATATACTTTCATAGTGACAGCTGCTGCTGCCAAACACAGGCTGCAAACTCTGCAAAGAGCACAGGAACTTGCAGCCTCAGCTGGTAACATCTGTACAGGTGTGTACAGTGTACGTAGATGTTACAATGACATTGTGCGCCGGTTCAAACAGCTGAATTTAAAATGTATACCTAGTTACCACAAGGGAAAACACAACAGATTCTGCAAAAATGCAGTGATTGCTCCAACCTAGCCTTAAAAAAAAAAAAAAAAAGCGAGAATCCTTGAACACTATTTACAAAAAAGCCCAGTAATGGAGACTAGAACAAAGTTCTGTTATGGGGAACTATTGCAGCTACCAAGTACTCAGCAGGAACTAAAAATCCTGTCCCCTGGCAGCTGGGAAGCTGCAGCCCCAGGACGATGCTCACCAGCACTTGGGGCCCTGGGGCCTTGAGCATAGGAAACTGCTGCTGGCTCTGCTGTTGAGGAAAAACAACATCCTTCTGCCAGGGGATTTATTGCTCTGCCTCAGAGCACTACCCCAGCCATCGACATGCAGTGTATTTCTTAGGTGGCTGGGGGTTATGTGGGGCTTGAGGCACTGAGTTTTAATCTTCTAATTTTTAAAGCTTTTAGTCTTTTCAAACTAGATGGCTTTCACTTTTATCCCTTCCTCTGCCCAGCTGTAAACTATTTCAATCCCTCAAATGTTAAATCTTGCGGATGTGCAACTGCTGATAGCACAGGTAGCAAAGAGCAACCAAGGGCTCATTTCTTAAAGAAGAAATCCCTGGTGCTTTCTCCATGAATATTAAATGTTCGGTATGGAATATCAAAGATCACTTTTTGAGACAGAAGGTAACAAGTAGGAACAGTGATTGACTGTATGGGTTTATGCCCATGTTACCAGGGCTTTTCACTCCTGCTTGGGATACCAGGTAACTGTAGTCTAAACAATCATAATGGGTTTGAATAATGAGCCTGTTTCCGTCCAAAATCTCCTCCATCCCTCACGTGTGGGTGTGTCACAGAACATGGAGTTGTCGCACAGAGATGTTGCTAAATTGGTAAATTGCAACAGGCAGAATGATCAGATCTGGGCAGGAGCAGAGCCCTTGGACAGTGCATTCACCCACAGGTTTTGTATTTATTCAGAAGTTATTTCAGTAACAAGATCTGACAAAAAGTCCATTTGATAGTTACAGATCAGGCTGGGATTTACAGAGCTTGGGGGAATAAAGTGCCTCATTTGATTTAGATGGGTCTTTAACCTCAAGTGATGCCCTCTAGAGCATAATGCTGGATTTGGTGTATCTTCCTGGATTGTTTCTATCTTTATACTTTAATGATACCACGATGGTTGTTAGTGAGATTTTTATGGTATCCTGTCAGATTAAGCTGAGTGCCTGGGCTTGATTTCTGCCTTTGCCAGTGCCCTGTGTGGCCGTGTGCCTGTGAGGGCTGGCTCGGGGATGCAGCAGTGGCCACTTGCCTTCTGGCCCACTGAGCTACAGTCAGCAGGACTGCAGGCCCCATCCAGCATCAGCTGCCCTTCCTCCTGCCAGCCCAGCGGGGGAGGCTGCTGATTCAGCACGATGTGGAGTGGTGAGGGTGTCTCTGCTGTGCTGGGTGCAGGGCCAAGCAATGGTGCAGTTGTTCAGCGTCATTCTCCCTGTGCCCTTCAGGTATTTACCTCTTGCAGCATGGTAAAGGTGACACATCCCACATGTTCACAGCAACTGCCCACTCTACTTCCCCTGAAGTTAGTGGAAATTTGCCTGTGATACCACCAGGAACAATTAATTTTGTGTTTGCAATAGTTCAACCAGGTAGGATTTTAGGAAGCATTTGGAATTAAGAAAGTGCTTATTTGTTTGCGCCTTTAATCCACTTGCCTTTCTCTGACACTGTGAGATGGATTTTAGAAACCCAAGCATTTAACTTCTGAACTCTTTGATGTTATAACATTGTTGGTTGAGTTGTGCTGATGTTGGCAATCCCAGGGATGCTCCAGCCAGCAAGGACAGCTCTGGTCATAAGGAACAAAGGGGAAACAATTCCTGCAGCAGAAGTGTGAGTGATCTAAATATGTCAGACTCCTAAATTAAAGAGATTAGGTAAAAATAACAGGGATTAAAAGTAAAATAAGTCAAAACCACTTTATGATACAGTGACCAAGACCTGGACTCTTGCCTCCTTCATGTCACTAAGATTTGGATAGGAGGGTGATGAGCCCTTTGAAGGGACACAGCCCTTGGTCTGACCATGGGGCCACACTCTGATGTGGAGGGAGGATGTCACAGTTCATCAATCTTGCACTCTTAGGAGGGACAGATTCACCAGATGCTTCCTGTGGCTTTTTGTTGCTCTGATGCCACAAATCAGCAATAAACCTGGCCTAGCCAGATACTAGACCAGATTTACAGCTGTTCTGCACCGTGCTGCATGACACAGCTGGAGCCCGAGGGTGTCTTTGGTGCTGTGATTTCGCCTCCCCCAGTGGACCCAAGTGGGCAGTACTGAGGTACAGTGACACAGAAACAGCTTTGCTGTAAATACCACATCCCTGTGGTGTGCATCTGCCTTTCCACAGCACTGCTCCAGCCAGAGGAGTTTGGCATCTGCTGTTGTGCTGCTGGGAAAAATGAATAAGGGCCTGTTGATGACCACACAGGTTTCCGCATCGTGGCAGATGCAGAATTTGGTACATGGGGAAGTCAAGTCTCAGGCCTGCTAAGAGACAAGGCTCCTGGTAATGGTATTTACCCCGTGTTTGGAACCAGCATCCCTCTGCCTGTGTGAGAAGGATCCCAATGCCAATGGCCTTATATTTCTGAGTTTCATCACTGAGTGGATTCTCTGTCGCTGGGTGGGATGGCCACATCCCTCCCTGGTGCTGCTGGGGACATGGACATCCTGCCTGAGCAGCCCTGCAGAAGCTGTGGAACCTTCCTGGGACTGCTCATGAGCGGTGAAGCTGCAGCAGCTGGAGCTCTTTCCAGGCATTTGACCAGGATCCCTCTCAGCTGATCAGCTCTGCTGCAGCTTGTTCTCTGCTGTCCTGAGCCTCAGCCCTGGGCACAAGTGAAGAAAGGACATTTTCAAGATGAGAGGAACTCTCAAAGCTGGTATTATCCTTGTCTTCCTTCGGGCTCATGAGTGATTCCTTTACCCTCTTCCCCTAAAAAAGCTACATTTTGACTCTCAAGGTGCTGCAAGCAACAATGTTGTGAAAATGCTACACTGTACTATGTACACCAAATATTCTAGGGAACATCAGAAATGGGCTGACGATGGGCGAAGGAACCTACAGCTGTAAGACCCAGGTGGGGAGAGATGCCAGGGCAGCCCTTGGGCAGTCCCACAGCCTGGGAGATTCAGGGCAGCCCCAGCACTGCCCTACCCATCCTGCACTACTGGGAGAAACCCTTTCAAATAGTGCTTTGAAGAGCCTTTGCATGTTACACATTTGCTTTGCAGCTCCCTTTGCTGAAAGATTGCATCTAAAAATTCTAAATCAATTCTGAGCAATGGTTCATCTAGTTTGAAGGAACAGTGTGCTGCCTGCCATGTTCAGTCACTCTCCTTGGCAATGATCGGGTTTGGGTATAACATTTATATTACATCCATTAGAGCATAGAATGGGGTGTGAATTATCCAAAGCTGTTCCAATCATCACTTAAAATCTTTATGGATTGCAATAATAAACATAACTACAGCCTTGCTGAGACTTCATGCCACTCGAACACCAGTTAGACAGAGCTGAAAAAAGTTTGCAGGTTATCAGGTGAGATGTTCGAGTCCTAAAGTGACTTTTGCTCCTAATTCTCACCTGTAGTGGCCACCAGCTCTTTGTATCACCTGCTGTGACTTGAGAGGACCAACCCAAACACTGGCTACAAAACCACTAGCATCATTCCTGGAAAACTGCCCTTTCTTGGCAAGACCACAATGTTCTTTTCATAAATTAACAGTTGCTTTTCCAAGAAACTGCTCAGACTCTTTACTGCAGTCCAAGTTCGTTCAGGGAAGGGTCCTGTTTGCAGAGCTGGCACACAAACATGATGGCCAGTAACTGGAACCTAATGGCCAAAAGAACATTTTGGCCAGCTTTTGCAGTCATATGTGGGACCACAGCCTGCTGGACCTCTGTCTTAAGCTGGTAGAAGTTAGTGATAGCAGTGGGTAAAACATCTAGTTTGGAGTTATCTACTTTAAATAGGTGCCAGTGAAATCATGAAAATTAAAATAAAAGGTCATTAATCAAACTGCTGAAAACCTGTTATGATTTATAATTTGAGAGAGGCAGAATTTCTACCTTCCCACTTTTGGGACTAATAAAGATCTATTTCTTTGATGATTAATTTACTTGTCTCCTACTTCAAACTTGTTCTGGCCAGAAAGAAATAATGCCACCAGTTTTCTCAATGGAGATAAAATTTATTGCAACTAACCTGAAACTGGTGCTTTGGCCAGAGGAGGCAAGGCAAGAAATCCCTCAGACAGGTGAGGGTGTCTCAAAGAGAAGGAGAGCAGACAGCCTCTGAGTCATTGTGTTCCCTCTTTTCCATATTAATGGCATGAGTGGAAGATAGATAATAATAAAATGGAAATGTAATAAATGCCTGCAAAGAGCATATAGCAGCTCCTTCTTCTGAGAAGGAATATCTGCATAGTGAACATACCCAGCTTGGAAGTGATGTCATGTTTTATGCAGGATTGACCCTCATGACAAAGAAGTGCTGTAGCAATCCCTGAATCTGGAGAGAGAGGTGGTCCAAGTTTTTAAACTTGAACCTGAAGCTTTGGGGACCCAGCTCAGGGGCAAGATTTTAATAAGTGAATGCACATTGTTTTTCAAAAATCAGTTCACTCCATCAGTATTGTCCTGTCACCCAGGACAATAGGCTGCCAATAGCAGGAAAGGCTGCCAAGGGGCTCGTGTCCTGTGCCCAGGGGGGCTGAAGGGCAGTGGGAGGAGGCCCCAAAGACACACAGCAAAGGGAAGAGGAGGTTCCCTTTGAGATGGTGTTACATTAAATTTGGAAAGAGACTGGCACAATGAGTTTTCTAGCAGTATCTGATGTCTGAAGAGGGGAAGGTAATGCTGCCAGCACCTGAGAGGAATCTCCTAATAGGATAGCAGAGAAACCAAACTGCTGAAACACCGGTAAGACCCACCTCTGCCCCAGGTGTAAAATCATGTTTGTGGCAGCCTCTAGTGGAACCTGTAGAATAGAAATCAGCCATAGCAGATGGCTTGATTCATTTGTGAGGGCAACACTATCCCATATGAGGCTTCTGGTACTGTTTCTCTAAACTCAAGTCCTCCAGTCATTTGTAGATACCAGCAAAAAAAATCTTAGCAGGCTTTGATAGATCTGCCCAACACATCCAGCCTCACAAGTTTAAGCCTGGATGAGCCAAATGTACTGGATGAAAAGGATGACCAATGAAACAACAAAATCCTTCAATTATGAGAAGGAAGAAAAGCACTGCAAGTTTCTGCACAAGAATACCATCCTATGGCATCCAAAAAGCTGACATCCCAATCCAAATGGCCTCATCTTGGTTTCTTGGCATACAGAATGAAACAAGAGAGCACAGGCACTCAAACCTCTGAACATTTTCCTTTGATAAAAGCAACCAAACTGATAGAGGACTGGTCTGGAAAACACATGGGCCAGATGAAAAAGAATGCCATCATAAATTAAAGCAAGGAAAAAAGTGGAAGCCACCTGGTAAAGGGCTGAGGACCTCCTAAGATATCCCATACAGCCCAACAACAGCATCCTAGGTAGAAAAACAGCTGGAAAGCACAAAATTATCCCAGGAAAAAATGAGGAAATGGAAGTCTTTTGAGAGACACACACAGAGAAATTGAGGAAATCATCATCTGGGCTGGACAGGGAGACAAGTAAATGCCTGGGGATACAACCTTCCCATGGGAACCAGGCAAGTCGTTTGGTCTCTACGTTCCTCTGCCCCTAAGGCAATTTTAAAAAATCTCCTCCTCTCAAACAAACAGTGCCAGGGCAACCCATGAAACTTCTCCTTCCTACAGCCAGCAGCCCTCACTCCCAGAAGAGCCCTGTGCTTCCCTCTAAACACCCAACAGAACACTTTGCAGCTTGGTGGCCCTTGACCAGCCGGGATGGGCAGGGCACCAACACTGCCCGAGGGACACCACTGGGACCGGCTGGGTGTGAGCTGAGGGGTGGCACAGAGGATTTGTGTTCCACAGGCAGTGCTGGGCACTCAGCAAGAAAAATGCCAGGATCCAGACATGGCCCTTCTGAACTTCCAGCAGGATCTCAGCTAAAGCCAGGCCTGACTCTATTAAATTGAACCAAGCCACGCAACTACTCAGAGATGAGCAATTGGAAGTGTACCAGCAGCCAAGCTCGCTTTCCAATATCTTTACTTACCTTGGGAATTTGGGAATTGAGGAGTCCATCCTGCATTATCTCACACTGCATTCCTGAAGTGCTGGACCAGTGGTTGCAGAGGCATCATGCCTTCTCCCACCCTCAGTGCACTCAAATCCTGCTGCACAGGAAGCAGCTCATGCAATGAAGTCTTTGGATCTATTTCCTGATCTGGTAAAATGTTCCTTTGATGAAAGAAGCTGCATTTTGCGCTCCACAAATTGGTGCCTTTTCTTGCACACTGAGCCTGTGTCCTCGCCCAGGTATTGATGTTCATCCCAGTGCCCCAACCAGCAAAACAACTGAGCCAAGAGGGGCTGGGAGCTTGCTCAGGGAAGTCCCCAGGTCATCTGTGTGCTGGGGGCATGGGACAGGCTAAGGTAGGGGAGAACAGGCACCAGCTACTGCTTCATGTCTGACTTGCCTCCCCTGGTCCCTCCATACACAACCTGCCCCTCTGGCATGAGCCACCTGCAGTCAGCCCCTCTGCCAGGAAGGATGGGGAGCATGCCCAGCACAGGGGCACCCTGCCATAGTGACAGCTCCACCAGCAAAGCCTTGGTGGGCTGGAAACAGGCACTGGCTCCTTGGCACCTGCCTGCCCATCCCATTCCACTCCTCGTGCTGGGACAGATGGATGGACCAAATCACTTCTCTCCTACCCAGGCTGAGGGACCTCACCTGACAAACAGGGCCATGACAAACTATAGTGAAAATCCCAGTTTAGGCAAATTCCCATCTGTTTAGTTAAGATAATTTTAGTTTAGTACTTTTTCTTTTGTTTTTTTTTTTTTTTTGGCAGTTGCGTGTGCACAATTAACTGCAATCTTGGCTTGGGAAAAAAAAATAAAGCACCCTAATTAGCATATTAAGCCTCCTCATTTCCCAGTACTGTATAATGTTGTGAAAGCTAATCTATAATGTATTGGATGTTATGCAAATTCTTGGTACTCCGTATGGGGTTTGTAAAGGCATGCAAATTAAAAATAGTGTTTGGAATAGGACTGGGGGGAGGGGAAAATTTGCACAATAAAATATGCGGGTAGGAGGAAAGGTGTTTATAACCTTCTTCCTATTGTTTGTGTATTCTCAACTGTACAATGCTTTTCAAAGTGGAGAGATGTATTGCATAAAATCTCTCGAAATTGGATGGTTTTTAAATGAAATTTCAAATGAGAGCACTGTTCTCTAAACAATAATTCACCCCACACTCTGCTGGGGCTTGTAAGTGGTAGGTAAAGGCACTTAGATTTCACTGAGTGGCATTGCAGTCATGCACGGCTGATCGTAATGTGTTTGCCTGGGGGTCACTGGGGGTCTCGTCACAGCCACTGCTGTCCAGGAGGGTCCACAGTGGTGGCTGGGCCAGGACCTGGCTGGTCGCCATCGGCGTGACTTGGCGCGGCAGGTGCATTACTTGCAGCACCCCAGGCATTTGCACTGTGTGAAGCGTGTTTTGATCCTGTTAATATTTTATAGCCCTGCCTATAGGAGGATGTAAGTGTAGCTGCAGCACAGCTGGCTTCTCAGGATGCCGCTGGCTGCGGGTGCAGGGGCTCCGTGCCTGCTGCCGGCGCCGAGCCAGCCAACACGGCCAGTCTCCCGCAGCGTGTCCCCGCCAGCCGTCGGCTGTGTCCGGCTGAGCGCTACCGCCAGCCCTGATTGATACTTAATTAGATTACAGCTGCCGCTTAAAAATAGCCATTTTATAAAAATAAAATCTTGGCTGGTGTCAGAGCGAGCCCTGTGCAGACCAGGCGTGGTGCTGCCTCTCCCTGGACAGCCAGGCTGCTCTGCGGGCACTGCTGGCATTGCCGCCACTGGGATCAGGGTGGTTCTCCCCACTGCGATGGCTTTTCCTTACTCTTGCCTCCCTGGTGGCCTCAGTGACACCACACTGGGTCGCGTTGGTGCAGCCCGTGGGGCGTTCAGCTCAGGAGCTCTTGGACGTGCTCGATTTTAACAGGGTGCCCCACAAGCTGCTGGGCTCGGCTGAGCACAGCCTGTCCCTGGCGCCGTGGGGGTCCTGCCCTGCTGGGCACGGAGCACCTCCCAGGGCGGCGCTTTCCAGCATCAGCCACCAGCAGTCTCACAGCAATCTCAGAGTTTGGCAGATGAGGAAAGGGGGCTTTTCCTTACCATCTGCTTCTTCCAGCATCTTGCCCTGGCCCAGGCATGGCAGGGCTCAGCCATTCCTGCTGCCAAGGCTGTGAGCTCTCCCAGTCTGGGGATGTTTCACTAAATTCCACCAGTCAAGCTTGTATTTAAGGTGTTTTGTATAGGTTGTGCTGCTTGTCCTCTTGAATCTCTTCCGCTCTGCAGAGTCAGGCACTTTGGGGAGGAGTGGGGGAAAGGCAGGGAGCAGACATGGGGCTGGCACTGGGGCAGGTGTGGGCTGAGCTCCTGCATCTCCTCCACTGACAATAGGCCTGGATGGACCCAGAGGAGGCCATGCTTGCGTCTGCCCAGTGTTATCCCATGCAAAGTGGCACAGCATCACTGAGGGTAAGGGCCCAGCCCTTTTCTCCCCACCAGCTGCCCTGCACAGCCATGGAGCAGGGATCTGAGTTTTTCAAGCAGGAGCAGGAACTGAAGATGTCCCTTATGCAGGGAGCCTGTCTCATGGAAGCAGGCAGGAAAAAAAAACCATGATATCACACAAAGAGGAACTGGAAATGACAAAACCCACCTGAGAGCTCCTCAGGTGCTGCTTTCCCACAGGGAAGAGGCAGATGAGCTCAGGTACCCTTTGGCTGAGGGCTCTTGGCAGCACTACTCAGCAGCTCCCTTTGTCCTGCCAACATTTCCCACCATGGGCACTTTCAGCAAGTGTTTCCATATTCACAAATTCACTTCACAGAGGCCTGCATTTGCTTAATTTTCTGCTGCAGTTCCCTGGACTGGGGGAGCTCAGGATGCAGCAGCTCCGGGGAGTGCAGCTGAGCACCGTCCCTCCGAGCACAGCCCCTGCAGCAGGAGCTGCAGAACCCACCACGGGCAGGGAGAGGGCTGTGAGGGCTGGCAAAACCTCCCTCCAGGAGTCCACCCTGGGGGCCTTTGCTTTGCAGATGTGCACATCCCCACACACACCCCCGGGGCATGGGGGCTGCCAGGGACTGGGAGCCGCAAGTGCTGTTTGACCTTGAGAAGCCACAGTGGCTGGTTTGGGGCTTCTGTCTGTTAGTGCAATACGAGGGTCCTGCTAGATCAAACCCACCCGAATCTGTAAAGCTACTGCAAGTGCCTGTGGTGCACAAACTGGGAAATTGGCCTTGCTTTGTTTCTACTGCCTTCATTTAACAGTGAGTGCCGATTACTCAAAGCGATATGGGCAGGACCTGGTGATGTAGAGATGCTCTAGAGTTAACTTAAGGGGATGATCCAGTTGCCTGCAGTGTAAATACTTTGTGGCCAGGAACCCTGCTTTATCGCTTTGTATAGTTTTAAAGTAGTTTAAAGATTGAATAACATAAAATAACATAATATAATGTTATTTATGTTATTTCCCACGTGAAGAACTCCTGTAAACCTTGCAGTATTGAAACTCAGTGAACAAGGCATCTTAGACAAGCTGAAAAACAAATGGTGGTACGATAAGGGTGAATGTGGAGCCAAGGACTCCGGAAGTAAGGTCAGTCGCTGAAGGTCTTTTTGTACTGATTAGCAATCACATTTTGACCCACTGTTTGTTTATACCAAGAATGACTTTTCAAAAGTTGCTATTTACATTTTGAAGGTTGAAAGAAAAGAATAGAAAAAATAATTTAAGTCTCAGAACATGACAGCGTTTTTCTTATGTGCAGTAACAGACTGTAGTTGTAAGTATGTTTTACTGTGTGAGTATTTTGCTAGAAAAACATGCAAAGAGAAGCCCCCAAAGCCTCCCAAGCTGATGTCTTCATTTAAATGTGCAAGCTTCAGCACAGTCATTGTGTATTATTCAGGCCAGCATCTTTTTTTGGTTTTAGTTTTATTGAGAAAACACTTTTTTGTTTCAAAATTACGACTTAGCTTCTCTACATGTCAGTTTGGGAAACAGTCACATTATGCTTGCTAAGGGTGTAAATTTTCAGGACAGACCACAGATAAGGAAAAAAATACCTCTCCCACCCTATTCTGCAATTCAGTTTGAAATTGGCTGGATTTTTTTTAAAAGCTAGAAATACTAATGGTGATTCATTACCTAAATGTTCCATATTCTTTTTTATACTACTTTGAACCATTTTGCTGCTGTACTGCAGGACTGGCCAGCCTCATGCAGGACCACTGTAGACCCCAGGGGAGATCCCACTCCTGAGGTGGAGCAGCCCAGTAGTTGCACACTTAAATTGCAGGAAATATTTATTTACACCATTCAGTTAAAAGAAAACACTGAGGATTTTTTTTTAATGCTCATAGACCCATTGGGGAGAGAAACACTGTAAAAGTGCTGGGCTTTTTGGAGTGAAGGACATTTTCAAAGGCACCAAGAGGAGGAGAAATCCAGCTCCAGCTGAATTTGGTCACAGTTGAGTGCCTAACTCCCCTGGTGCCTTTGGAAGTGCTCTCTGTAATCATTCAAACAGAAAACTATAATTTCAAAGCACCCTCTCAGTGTCGGAGGACAATTTCAAGTTCCAGCGAAGCCAGTAATAAAATTTCATTGATTTCAGTTGGACTGGAAGTTGCTTAGGGCACAACCCTGTAGCTGTTGTATGAGATAAATTTGGGATCATGGGATATGTGAACACACAGCAGCTGCAGGAGGGAACTGTAATTGAAAAGAGGTATAAATGAGTAGGATCTTTAGTTTATATGGCAGGCTGTTTGCTACAACTGCCTATATATAATCTGCCCGTGGAATGCACAGACACTTGCAAGGTAGATCATATTTTATTCCAACTGTATGCAAATTTTTTTCCCTGGAGAGACTCGTTTACTGAGCTCCGACAGCAAGTGTTTTCTCTGGGCACAGCCAGGTTGCTTTGGCACCTGCCTGTCCATCGGGGCCAGAGTGGTGTGGTGTGCCAGCCCAGCTGGGGCCATGCCAGCCCGTGCAGCAGCAAAAGGGTTGCAGCTCTATTTAATCTGATTACAGAATCCTATTTTTAAAAATGCAAGCTTCTTCCCCATCTGACATGTATTGAAGGAGGGTAAACCCTGGCCAGAGATTTTTGTGTTACAATGTCTGGTTTTATTCGATAACTCACTCTCCTGGAGGTGCTGGTTTAGCTCAGGGCTCTGCTGCTTGACCTCCAAGTAACTGACCATCTTCCTAGGGTGGTTATTTTTTTTTTAACTAATTAAAAAAAAATGTAGATACGTTTAGCAGCATCTCAACAATTTTACTTACATTTGCCAGAACCAAGTGTGCAGTGGTTTGGCTTTTTCTACTTTTGTCATGGCCTTCTGTTTATGCAGCCACTGCTTTCCCCAGCAGCTCTGCCACAGTGCCTTTGCCACCAGGGATGCTCAGCCGTAGGATGCTCTGAGACACTGAATGCCTGGGGCAGTCAATGGCCAAAAAAATACCATCACCCTGGAGTCAGCCAGGGTTTCATCCCCCACAGGGTGGAAGAGCAGTCACTGCTGCGCAGCCCCAGGCTGCGGGGATGGGGGGTCAGCTCTGGCCCGTGAGCCGGACACTGAGCACCACGAGTGTAGCTATTCCAGCTAGGACTGAGTGCAAAGTAGCTTGTTGTCTGTCTGCCTGTCTGCTCCTCACAGCAAAACTAACGGCGTGGCTCGTTTCTCTTAGGACAAGACGAGCGCTCTGAGCCTGAGCAATGTTGCCGGGGTGTTCTATATCCTTGTGGGAGGCCTGGGTCTGGCCATGATGGTGGCTCTGATCGAGTTCTGCTACAAGTCCCGGGCCGAGTCCAAGCGAATGAAACTCACCAAGAACACGCAGAACTTCAAACCCACTCCTGCCACCAACACCCAGAATTACGCCACCTACAGAGAAGGCTACAACGTGTACGGCACAGAAAGTGTGAAAATCTAGGGGTACGGCTGCGGGCCGGGAACCAAACCCGCTGGGCTGGCTTCTTTCTTTTGTTTGTAGCTCTCTGCGCTGTTTTGTTGTGTGCATCAGCAGGGATGATGCAAGAGGGCTTTTGAAACATTGTCTTGTGGCAGTCTCAAAGGATCAGTGGTTTAACTTTCCCCCCTGATCAGAAGGAAGCTTGGTACCATCCTGTATTGCACACAGTGGCAGCTGGCTTGGGCTGCAGTGAGTAACTCCTCTCTCCAGCATCATGCTTGTTCAAAATGAAAGTATTTTGTTAATTGCTTTAAAAATCCCTGTAATCAGAATTCACATCTCACTTGCCAGTGGTCTCTTCCCCTTTGTTTTTTAAGCTATAATCAATCAGGTAAGTGCTCTTAGGAAGTCTCCAAAAAATCTACAGTAGAACAAAAACTTCTACACAAGAATTTATTATTTCTAAAGCAGGAAAGGTAGAGCTGAATTGCTGGAAAGTGACTCTGGAAAAGCCTGGTTAGCCCCTCACCCACAGCCTGTGCCTCTCCCTGGGCCGAGCTCCCCTGCCCCTCGCTGCCAGGCAGTGATGAAATCTCTCTGGTTTCATTATAGATCCTCACCCTGACAGCATGCAAGAGGAAAAGCAGCAGAGAATGTGGCTACTTCATGGATTTGGACCACCTGAGCCAGTCGTACTCTCTCCGAGGTGTCGGGCATGACACGCATTGATGATGGTGCAATGTACTTTTAATAGGAAAAACTGATTTTTTTTCCTTCAGTGCCTTATGGAAGACTCTGAGACTCACAACAATGCAAACCATCACTGAAATATTCTTGCTTTGCTTGAAAGAAGAAAAAGAGAAAGAGAAGAGGAAAATTAAAAGGAAAGGACTGGTAACAAAATATTGGTATGTTAAAAAAAAAAATCTTGTAAAAATAAAATCAGTGCAACAAAAGCCATTCTTTGATACCACTGCACAGTAACTGAACTTGTGTCCTGAGAGCAGACCGCAGCCGGTTTCATCAGCCACCCCAATCGTATCAAATTATGAAATTCCTCCTGACACAAAGCCTCAGAAACCTGCTGCGTGCGAGCACGGACCGGCCTGCCACTGCTTGTATGAGCTGATGTCAAGATGTTTCAGTATTTACTTACAGTGGTGTGATTTTATTTTTATTCTGAGCCACTTTGATCTCTCCAGCTAATTTGAGCAATTCTGTGTAACAGTAAAAGATGTAACACCTGAAGAAAAGAATCTGTGTGTTCAAACCAGTTAAGGTCGATGACTGTGATTCTGTAAATCCAAAAGAAAGGAATTTGTGGAACTGCATGTCTTGCTTCCAGATCAGTAAATTCATTTCTTGACAAGGTAGCTAAAGTGTGGGCAGAAAATATTGCATTCCTTCTTTTGTTCTATCATCAGGCATACCTACAGGTGCTTTATTTAAATGACATTGGGTGGCTTTTAAAAATACAAAATAAAACAAGGAAAAGCTACTTGCTGTTTAGGTTCAGACCATATATCTCTTTTCTTGCTGTGCATTTGCATTTTAATTCACTGTTTAATATCAAGCAATGAAGCAAGAGAAGGGCAGGTTAGTTTTTCCCAGGCCTGCTTCTGCATCACCCCAGTTCTCTCCCAACTAGCACTGTGCTCAGCTAATGCTTCTCGGGAATGGTCCTTGTAAAACAGAAGTAAGGGAAGAGGATAGTAACTCAAATTAGAGCTGCAGTTCCAGAGTAATAGTAAGTGATCTAACATGAGTCCTGCTAGTACTGTTATATTATATCAGCTCCTGCCAACTCTTGTTTCATGGCCCCTGGTGAGAGGATGCTCCTGTCGCTGCCTCTCCTGAGGAGGACCCTGCTCTCCGCCAGCTCCAGGCAGGGGCTCGCTATTACTCACATCCAACGTCTTAGACAGCAGCATTTCAGCCTTGAACCTCTGCCTGGAAACTACTTAACTTCATCTTTAAAAATAATTAAAAAAAAAAGCAAAAGACAAAAAAAACCTACAAACCTTTAAACATATTGTCAATCACATGGGAAATGTTCAATGGAATATCTGCATACTAATTACCTCTAATCGACAATATGTATTTTCTGTAGTTTACGATAGAGTTTTATTTCATCAGTAACATACAATGAAAAAGAAACTCATTTAAACCAGTCTGACCCTTAGGCGTTTAGTTTGCTGATGATAGATTTGAACTTTTAATAGGATTTAAAAACAAAAAAGAAAAAAAGAAAAAAGAAAAATCTCATTAAAAATAAGTATTTCCAACAAAATGTAATATAAAATCATTTTAAAAGCTCATAGGAGAATAATTTATTGTTCAAGTTTTTAACAAGATGTTGACAAAAAAATTGTTGTTTTGTTTTCATTTTCTTTTCATGAAACTGTGATTTTTTTTTTCAACTTCTGAACGTGATCACGGCCCCAGCAAGGGCGAGCTAAAGCTGTGCGGTTATGAGTTGTATTTAAAACAAACATTTTTCTTAAAAGCTGTATAAAAGATGTATGTTTATCAGATCAATTTTTAAGAGTGGAGGCTTCACACCAGTGAAGGGAGTTTGGTAAATGGTTCGATATTTTTTAAACTTGCATGTAAAGCTAAAACAAAACGTGTTGAGTGCTTACCAATTCCGGCGTCCAACTTCAAGCTATTGGAAGTTCGGCAGTAGTCTCACAATGATTTGTTTTGGTATATTTTTTTAATTTGTTTTACTTTGGGGGGATTTTAGGGTTCTTTCCTTTCAGTTTTCCTTTTGGTTTTTTTCTCCTTTTTTTCTTTTTGTAATTTAAGTTCCTGTTTTTGGTTGTTGAAACTGCACTTCAGTGAGCAGAAAAATTGCCAAGCAAATTAATGGCTGTAAAAGCATAAACTGCATGTGTGGGCATCAATTACTGAGCCTCATTTTGATGAGGTGTTGTACAAAGAGTTTTAATACATTTTGTAAATAAAACTGTAAAGAAAAAAATTAAAAAGCCTGTTTATGTTTTTGTCAGGAGAGAAAGAGTCCCTCCCTACTGCTGTCCCTTTGGCCTGTCTGGGATGCTCCACAGGTATTTACTACAGAACTCTACAATGGTTTGGGTTGGAAGGAACCTTAAAGATCATCCAGTTCAAACCACCCCACCCTACACCTCTACACCAGTTGCTCAAGTCCCATCCAGCGTGGCCTCAGGCCCCAGGGGTGTAACTGATGCTTCTCCCACCACGCTGAACCAGGGATGCTGCTGGGAAACACGTGTTTCTGGTTTGATACCCTGCAAACCAACTAATTCATTGTTTTCTTCATGAGTGCAGCTGGTTGATCCTGGCCAGGTTGAAAGGGCATCTGTGGGGAGCAGGGAAAGGGCAGAGGAGAACCCTCAGGGCTCCAGCCAGGGCAGGAGATGCTCAAATGGTGGCTATGCAGATGTGTTTTCCTGCAATTCCCACCTTTTCAGCAGTGATTTTTTAAGAAAAAAGAATTTTCACCCAACATTGCAACTAATCCCAACTCAATAAATTGGAGTTTAATTCATCCACAGTGTGGTTTTTCCAAGGCACCACAAACTATGAACTGTAGGAGGTAATCCTGGTATTAAACAGCTGGTGTGCCCCAAAGTCACACCCTGGCAGGGACAGCCTCTCCAGGGCCACCCCACCCAATGGTCCCCATTAGGAACCAGCTTCCTGAGCTCCTTCCAGAGACCATCAAGGGTGACACTGCTGAGCACACAGTGTCTGCTGGGGCTGAGGTGGGGCAGCATAATGCTCTCCTTGGATGACCAGAGGTGAAAAGATTAGCTCCTGAACAATAAAAAATCCTTCAGGGAAGGTTCTGGGCAGTAGTGTGGCTGCAGAGCAGGCAGGTGTGGGACCTGAGCAAGTGGTTTGGTACCTGCTGGTCAAGGCATATCCTGCAACCCAGCCAGGAGTGCCCCTATAGTTGGAGTGTCCCCATAGTGCTGCCTCTGGCTGCAGGGGAAAAGGGGAAAATGTACGTGGCAATCACTGGTACCTTTCCCAGCTCAGCACCCGGTGCCCAGCAGTGGGTCCCAGCCATAGGGCTGCTGGAACCTGGCCCCGATCCCTGTGGAACTGCTGCCAGCCACTGGTGCTTGTTGTACATGAGCACAGTGGTTGGACAGGGGCTGAGCCCACCCCCATGTCTTCAGCCAAGGCTTCAGCAACAGCAAAATAAGCTCAGGAATAAGCAAGGGCTAAAGGAGAGTAATAAACAGCATTTCTTTGACCCTAAACCACCGTACAAGGATGAGGGTTTTGGGTTGGTGTGGGTGTGAGCAGGGTCCTGTGCTGGGCTCACTGGGCTCCGTGCTGGGCCACCCTTCCACCAGGCACAGGGACATGGGCCTTCCTTGCCCTGGGCCTGGGGGAGCCCGTGCTGAAATGAGCCTATTTATATGTTAAGTGCCCACACAATGAATGCAGGGAGGCGTGGAGAAAAATATTGTTCTGTCCTTTAACCTTCATTTCACGCTCAACATCCAGGCAAATGTGGGCGGGCTGCATTTTGCTAGAGAGCAGTCTTGACCCGCTCCCTGCTGCCTGACAGCCACACACAGCCCTGCACTGGCCACAGGCATGAGCGATGCTCCCTTCCCCATAGACCTGCTAAAGGTGCCCCTGCAAGGCAGGGCTTCGTGTGCTCCAGCACCGAGCTTGGAGGGTGTGAGTGAAACAGCAGTGCCAGAGCTGGTGAGGTGCTGCCCCACCAGTGTGTCACCAAGCACCTGATCCTGCAAAACAGGTGTTGAGGGTTTCTAATAAATATAAGCCGGGCAAAACAAACCAATTAGGGGAGGGGCAAAGAGGCACAGCTGCACCTGAGAGAGCCTGGCCAGCTGGGACAGGGTGTGGAAAGGCCCTACATGGACTGTGGCCACAGGGATGAGGGGCAGTAACAGGTCCTGCAATCCCAGGCTGGGCTGGGCTGGGCTGGGCTGGGCTGGGCTATCAGCAATCCAGAGCATCCCTGGGCCACAAGGACAGTGCACTTTGGTCCAAAACCTGGACTTTGCTACATGGACTGCAGCAATGGCAGCAGGGCTGCATGACAGCCCTGGAAGGCTGGGCTCTAACACACCCCAGCATAACATTGTGTCTAGATTTCTGTAGGGGCAATAATATAAGGAAAAACTCATAGTAATGCATCCAGTTTCCAGAGCCATCACTGGGAGCAAAAGGACTTCAACAGTGTTCAAGTTCAGGCCTAAAAACTCAGAGCAATAGCAGCTCCTCCCCATGGTACAGAGCACATCTGACAACAAAATAAAATCAATACTGTATCATTGTGGCATAGTTTTTCCTTCGAACGTTTTCTGCAAAGGACTACAACATTTATTTTTTAAAAATAATTATTCTTTATGGTTATTAAAATAATAATACATCATGGATATTAAAATTAAATTACGAAATGTCTTTGGTTCTCATATTCATCATTTCAGTCTGGAAAATTGGCTCTATTTTGCAGGCAGCAATACATAAACAAGATCTGGATAATGATAGCTCTATTCAATTAACCTAAAGGATTTAAGTATGGAGATAATATTTGCATGGATATTATAAATTTCAAAGTATTATTAACTCAGAATATAATCCATCTAAAACTGGTATCAAGGAGGACAGTGCCCCCAGGAGCAGCAGTGCCTGCAGCCCAAAGCACTGCTGACCCAGGCTCAGTGCCCCCATGGCACTGGGGCTGCAGGAAGATCCAGGCTGCCCCTTTGCCAAGGTCTAATTCCAAGAGGGCCTGGGCAGTCATTGCTGCATCTCACCCAGCCCAGGAGCCCCAGGCTGGAGCCCCATCTCTTGAGTGTGCCCTATGGGGAGGCATGTTTGGCTAAAATTCCCCCCAGCCTCCACAACATGCCAGTCCTGCTCTGACTCTGGGCTTTCTTGTCTTTATTTCATTGGTCTGAGTGTGATGATGAGTCTGGTTTGTAATATGGCACCATCACTGCAACAGCATCAGGAAAAAGTTCTTTCCAGCTTCCCCCAGGCACAGGTACTGGCAGCCTCTGCCCTGTGAGGTGAGGAGCAGCCAGACAGCACAAGGTACCCAGAGAGGAGTCTGAATGAAGGGGCTGCCATACACACCTTCCAGCAGAGTACCAGTAAAACCTCTGCCCTTCCCTAGGGGAGCTCATCAAGCTCACTGGGAGCACCTGCAGCACTGGTTTTGCTGGATGGCACTGGCAGACTGATATGCTGTGTGGCAGTGTCTCCATGGGCTGACACAGTGGGCAGGATAATGAAACCTTTGTGCACACATCGAGTATTTATTTATTGCTGTTTCTAACATAGAAGTGTTAGCCCTAAATTATTTATGCCACTGTGGCATTTTAGGATGACAGGACATCTTACAGCAGAGCAAGAGGACAAGATCCTACTCTGCAGCAACTTGCAGTCAGATGAGCAGGAGCAGGGAAGGTACCATGACAAGTGGTGGAGCACAGGGCAGGGGAGAGCAGAGCCAAGGCAGAGCAGAAGCTTTCCAGAATCATTTCCCACTGGTGAAGAGGCTGTTGATACCTGCGAGCAAGCAGGCAGAGCTGACACCTCAAGGTGAACTTGGAGCTAATTGGTAGCAGCAGATGAGGATTGAAATTAGAATGTGCAGTGGCACCTGGCCTGCCCCAGAGACAGTAACAGGGGATTCTCCTGTCAGCTATTTTGTTGTGGTTTGAGGTCTTTCTTACTTTATTCTTCTTTCAGGCAGGGAGGAGCTGAAGGCAGCAGTAGAAAACAATCTAAAGCCAAAAGGAGATGGCTTGAGGAAGGGCTGGAAAATTTGGCAGGTGACTACAGACCTGCCCTGCAAGAGTGGGGATCTGCACAAGGCCAAGGAATGGGACTGAGCTACTGACTGGTCCACAAAGGGTTACCAGGGGTCCAGGCAAGCCTCCCAGCCTTGATGGCAAGGACAGGGTAAGGCACTTAAAGCCTATAAAAAATGCACAATGCAAACTGCAGCTAAGATGCTGGTAATGACTGGTGCTTTAGATAATGTTTAGCATATAAATAAAGTAATTGACCAATTAATGAGCACATGGCAGATGCTTGATACACTGTAACAAGTAGGGAAGGGTATGATATAACACCAGAAATTGATTAAAGGAACATAAAAGCAGAGCAGGGTGTGGGAGAGCAGTGCCTGGGCCCTGGGCCAGCAGCTGCAGGCAGGATTGGAGTCGGGGTCACAAGAGCAGGGAGAGGGGACAAGGGTTTGGTCCCTGCTGCAGGGACAGAGTAGGACACGGTGGACAAGAAGGGAAAGGGAATAACTGTGAGATAATGTATGTGCACTTGGTGATTCTGCTCAACTCTGCTCATCTGAGATCCCACCTGGAGCACCGTGTCCAGCTCTGGGGTCAGTCACAACATAAGGATGTGGACCTGCTGGAGGGAGACCAGAATGGACCATGAAGATGCTCAGGGGGCCAGAGCCCCTCTCTTATACAGGCAGGTCCAGAGTTGGAGCTGTCTAGTCTGGAGAAAAGAAGGCTCTGGAGAGACAGAGCACCTTCCAGTACCAGAGAGCTGGAGAGGGACTTTTTACAAGGCATGGAGTGATAGGACAAGGGAGAACGGCTTTAAACTTGAAGAGGACAAGTTTAAATTAGATCTTAGAAATAAATTCTTCCCAATGAGGGTGGTAAGGTACTGGCACAGCTCTCCCAGGGAAGCTGTGGCTGCCCCATCCTTGGAAGTGTTCAAGGAAGTGTTGGATGGATCTCTGAGCAACCTGGACTAGTGGAAGGTGTCCCTGCCAGTGACAGGGGGTTGGAACGAGGTGAGCTTTAAAATCCCTTCCAACCCAAGAGGTTTTACGATTCCGTAACACCAGGATGGATTCGGCAACAGGCGTGGGGGGACCTGCCGCCGTGCTCGGCTCAACACTGACATGCAGCGGCCGGGATAGGGGGAAACGCCGCTCCTGCGACTGGCACGACCAGAGCCCTCGGTGGCCCCTGCCCGCAGCCAGCGCCGGGACCGCCACGGACCGGGCACCACCACGGACCGGGCACCGCCGCACGCCTCGAGCCCGAGCCTCATCCGTCCCCTGTCCTCGGTGAAGCAGATTTTTAATATCATTCCAAGCCTTTCGACAAATATTGGATTTGAATTCCAAATATGGGCTGAGCAGGCTAATTACCAAAAAAATCCTGCAAAATTAATGTAAGAGCCACGGTTTGATCTGAGGCAAATAAATATAAATGGTGTTTATTTAATATTCCCCTGCCCTTTAAACAAGGGAAGTTTGCCAGTGTTGAGGCAAAATGCCTTATTATGGAATAGCTCAAGCTGACCCGTCACAGATGCTGCAGATTACACAGAGCAATTAGAACATCACATCAGACAGGGCTTAATTAATGGGAGCTGAGTACCAGGTTTTCCATCAGGACCATGGGCCAGGACTACCACCCCCCAGACCACATCCCTTCTCCTGTGCCCCCACTGCTGCCACATCAGCGGGCAGTGCAGCTGAGGGACAAACCCTCCTGCCAGGGCAGATATGTAGTTCCTCAAAGGAGATTTTACATCATTATTCAAACTCACCTTTCAGTGTCTGGGACGCCAGAGTGTCTCTTGGTTTCCAGGTGACCACACACTGCTGAGAAGCCCCAGGGGGACCTTTGCCCAGGTTAACCCACCTCGGTGTGACAGCCCCGAGCCTGTGGGAGGCTGCAGCCCCAGACAAAGCCTGACTAGAGTGACTTTGATAGAAGTATTTCATTTTGGAATGCCCTAATGAGTTAATTAAAAGTCTAAGTGTTTAGCTTGACTACTCTCCTTTATAGGAATTCTTTCTCACCTCTAATTAGCTGAATAACTCTTAACCAAGTCTCTTCCCAATTTGTCTGTCTTTCTTGCACTGCAGGCCAAGGGTTTGTAATCTTCTATGATCCACTCGGAAATAACCTCTAATGAATCAGAACAAAACTAATCAGGAGAGTTTTACTGATCAAGTCTATAAGCACTAATTTCTTAATATTCAGTATTTCAAATACAGCCACTAAGACAACACCCCCTGTCCCAAATCCCATTACTGAGAGCACAGAACACCAGGAATGCTCAACTTTTGATTAAAGTTCCCTTGATCTGGACTACATTAATAAAGACCCACCAAAACCCCAACAAACCAAACCCTCAGAATATTTAAGAGATGAGTAAGTCTCTGTGTTTAACAGTATTACTACTTGATCCAAGAAGAGATTTTAATGACCTTTGGATGAGGGACAAATGCCTCAAAGAAAGGTGTAAACCTGACTGAGTGCAGGAAGGCAAACCCTGACACATGTCACTTCACAGCAGGCACCACATCCTGTAACCAGCCCTTCTGTTAAGGGACAGGCACAGAGGCTTCCTCAGCAAATCCAGGAACCACCCTCCCACAATTCCAACCAATATCCAACTTTTCTAACAATCCATAAAGCAATAAAGTGACCACACAGAGAATGATTTACGACCCATTGAGAAAACTATTGTTTATTTAGAAAAAAGGTTACACTGGTAGAATTCAGCAGATAAAAAAATTCCTTTTTTTTTTCTTTTTAAAATGTCATTGTGAAATCTTCAGACTAAAGTTCAGCAATACAAAGCTCCTGTAGCTGTAACTGAAACTTAATTTATTTCAGTTTTGAAGAGAGCATTTCCAATCAATCTAAAAACAACATGACAAACAAAAGGTGTGACAAGGGACAACTGAGCACAGGTTTAAGTTGGGATGGGACAGAGTTCATTCTTTGTTTCTTTAAACAAGTCAACGTAATATACAAATAATCCCTAAGCATTGCATGAAAACAGTGCTCCCACTTAACTTTTGTTTTTTAGTTACTGAGATTAAAAACAGGCCAAGTAATAAATAAAAACTGAGTTTAAATGAGGTAAATCCAAAAAGGTTCAATAACTGTTTATTTGTGATTTTCAAACATCTAAAAGAATGCAATTTCAAATTGAAAGAATTACTAAATTCAGGCAGTATTTTTGACAAACTAAAGTGGAACTATGTACACATGAATCCTCATTTGCACTATGGCAACTGTTTGTTTGCAGCACATTGTGCTAAAATATGGAATAGGTAACACTTTCAGCCAGGTACTGAAAATAAATGTGTAAGAAACTAAGCAACAAGTTAAAAATACAGTAATGTACAACTTAACAATTAAGTCCTTAGCATGGGGAAATAAAGCAGAGAACTGAATAATTTAAGGAGATGCAGATGGGTCCTCTTCATTCACAATTTTCTGTGCAATCTATACTCTGGAAAATACATTTCTGGTCACAGCTGGATATCTTCCCACTTCAATGTCACCTGCAATGAAGGCATACATAATTGGAATTACATGTTGTTCAAATGAACACTGATCTCAACTTCCCATTTTGTTCCATTCACAGTTCAAAGAATGATGGGGGAAATCAAACTATTTTCATAATTCCATAATTCTAGTTTATTCTCCAGCAAGAAATACATTAATATAAACACTGGATTTTAAATAGTGAAACACTAATTTAACGATAAAAAAGGAAACAAGTAGTCACGTGTGAAGGTATAAACTCTTTTAGAATACAACCCCCTCAAGATGTTACTATCTCTAAATTAGGCAAGAAATAAATGCAGTCAATCAGACATTGTGCATTAGGAAGAATGTTATCAAAGATTTAACAAACAGGAGCACAAGATCAGATTCCACAACTGTGTTAATACACAAAGTACTTTCTAATACTCCACTATGCACACCACGTGGGTGTGCCAGTATTCCAGGGCAGATGCTCCAGTTTAGCCCATTACCCAGTTGGATATGATCCCTACTGTTCAACTGACATTTACCCGAGCACTTGCTACTTACAATCATCAAAACACAGTTGTGCTTTTTTAACTGATGATAATCCTCACTTTATATTCAATTGCTAGTCAAAACTTCACATTTTATTATTAAAGAAGCTGCAAGTGCCCTGGAGTGAACTTCATCTACCAAGACTGCCTTTTTCTTTTTTTTTTTTTCAAAGTAACATTTAAAGAAATGGGGAAAAAACTGGGATCCATCCACAGTGATCAGACGATAAGAGCTATAAAGGACAGAGAGTCAAAAAAATTCCATTAAATTCTTTCCAGAGAATGTTCATAATTTTCAGTTTGGAAAGTACTTTCAGAAGTAGCTTCATCATGTCAAGAAGATAAAAAGAAATAGCACTAAGAAGCAATAACCTGAACTCCCATCCTTTTTACTACCAACACACTCCAAAAAGCACACGGTTATCAACATCCTTTGTCACCCCAAACCCCTCCACATTGTCCTCATCTTCAGTGGGTAAATGAGCCAAGACACTAAATGGAACAGGAGACTCTTTTTGCAATAAGCCCCACTTTGCTCTTCTTTAAGAAGAGGATATACCAAAATTGAGTTGACAACCTATTAGGCAAGACACTCTTAATTAACAGGTAGATTATTAAGACTGATGACTCTCAGGATCCCATGGATTCACCTTTGTTTAGCTATGGCAACCTTTCTTGGAAAAAGCAACAAAGATGCAACTCCACCAAACACTGCTGACACACCACATCCCCCTGGTTTTGGTTCCCCCGCCCCCCGCCAAAAAAATCTGAGCATCTATATAACCTCTGTGCTAATGATGGGGAAGTTTTTTCCTCTAGGGTAGAAATTAAAAAAAAAAAAAACAAACCCCACAACCGACCAAACATCCCTCCACCTCAAAAGAAAACAAACCCAAAACCACACACACCCAAACCTTCCCCAATCCCCTCCACAAAATACAAAACACAAATCAGCCAAAAAAAATCCCCGCAAAGCAAACAAAAAACCCAAACCCCCACCCTGCTACCCTGAGTGATTTCAGGCTGGTTTGTCTGCATATCCTTTACCAGTCAACACGATACATGGGAGATACCAAAGCAAACAAAGCAAAAATTTTTACCTTGACTGAAAGAATCGTCATTATCTATGCTTGTCTGAAGACTTATGAGTAGATTCAATGTTAAGGAAAAATGTATATCTTTTGCTACATATATTAAAAAGAACCATATTTTCAGCAATTTTCTGAAATATTAATGTGTAAAAGGATATTGTTTCTTTTCTTCTTTTCCTCCGGTACTGTCCCGTTTTTCTTTCTTCTCTGCTTTTTCTTTATCATGTCTTGATTCCTTTAAAAATACACATACAGGACATAGTTTATTATGGTACATATTAATCTGACAAGGAGGACTGTAATATTTAACATTACAACTGGACACAGTTAAAAAAATCATTAGTCAAAATGACAGCACTCAGCTTCTGTGATTTCTGAGATGATTTTACCTTTCTCTTCCAGTTCTCTGAGGACCACTGGCACCAGAGTTACAACTGGGAACTACTGCTTGGTGGTTTACAAATACAACTACAACATACTCACCTGTTTTCACAAAAAAACCCAGCTGTGCAGACACATGGATAAGAAAATCTGAATTACAGACTGGTTTGTATGTAAGTTAAGACTGCTTTCATCTATTTGCTCACTCAAGCAGTCTGCAAATATTCTAGATTATTCAAAACCTGAAGTGCAATTTTCCTGATTACTGCTAAAATGAACTAGTCTTCCAATTTATCCTGCAAGGAGTGACTGCTGAAATATTTAAAGCCACAAGATATCAGAAGTTCAGAAGTGCATTTTTCTACATTCACGATGTATCTTTTGCATTTAGGTCATAAAGCAGCAATAACATTCAAAGGGAAAAAAAAGAATCAGCTTGTTTTGTCAACAATAACAACATCAACAAAATGAGAACAGCTTATTACCTTTTTGCTACCAGAGGAACTCTTCTCCATCTTTTCTGCCTTAATGGAATCACCTTTCTCTTTTCCTGAAGATTTTGATTTGCTTTTCTCCTTTTCTTTTTCATTTAAGCGAGGGGAATCAGAAGGACTTTCACTTTTGCTGTGTTTTGAAGAACCAGCTAAAAACAGAACAGAAAGTTGTAACTCACAGCAAGTAAAAGCATAATAAACTCACACAACAAGTTAAGTACATACTTGTGCCATTTTCCTCTTTGCGCCGCTTAGTTGAATCCTGCGGTACCTCTCGGTCGTTGTTGGAATGATCCTGGCACCAAATACAATTATGCAGATGTTACCAGACTAAAACACACTCCTGAAGTAGCACCTGCTTATAGGATCATTTTGGAGAACTAATTTTTGAATACTTGAAATGTAACTGAGTTGTTACATCTTGTGTAAAGTTTCTCGAGATCGGCTTTGAGGGGGAAAAGTTTTGAGTAAGTTACTGTAAACTGACCTTTAAAAGAGTAACTGAACAGAAAAACCAGCTCTGATATGGATCACTTCTGCTCAGATGGGCTGAACATTCAATTATTACTGCAAGACCTTGGAACAGAAGGCTTTCCAAGTACATACCAATCGTCTAAACTAAGTTCATTAAAAATGGCACCAACCCTTTTTCGATCTTTCCTGTCCTTTTCATCTTTCTTCTCTCTCTCTCTGGATCTTTCCCTTGACTTGTCCAAATCTTTCTTCTCCACTTCTCTCTCCTTACTCTTGGACAGTGTTGGAGTAGTGTGGTTTATGTAGTGCTGTTAAATTAAGGCAACATCACCAAATATTAATATGTAGTCCTAGATGTGTAAATAAAAAGTCTTACTCTAACAGATCAGATTTAGCTCAACGACCAAAATTAAACATAAATAGTTTAGTAGCAAAACAAACAAAAAGTGATTGGAGGCATGTTCAAACTTATCATCTATAATTTAACTTAGAGCTTATTGACTCAACACCGGAAATTCAAGAAAATTGTTTCTTAACTGAAACACTTTATTTAAATACACACAACTGTTCACCAGCACTGTTGGATGCATGAACACACGTCAGCCAGCAGGGCTCCAGAAACAGGATATGCACATTATTGGATTGAATTAACACCTGCAATCTTGCCTGGAGTGAATGAATGGAATCAGCTGCTTAAACAAGCTACAATTAATTTTAAAAGAATAATCTTTATCAACCAAGTATTGAAGTCATTACTTTGAACAATGTGTCTTTTCATCTACCTCCTTAATTTCAAACGATAAAGACAGCTGAACAGAACAGAATTGTTTTATTCTGTAATGTGTTCTAGATTTATTCCAATCACTTCTAACCAATTCTGAGAAGCTCTGTAAAATATACTAGTTTCACAAAGCTGAGTATTTTGAATATAAACTGGGGTCACATGGGAGAACAGAAAGTAATTCATAGTAATGTCAAGTGCAACACTTGATGAAGTTCCAGTGCTACTGTGTGTATATATATGTGTGTATAGTCTATGTATGCACACTTACATATATATAAGGTAGCACGTGTTATAAACAGAAACACTACAGTAACTAATCTGTCTTGTTAAATACAAGTTACATCTCTCTAAGAAATATTAAGAGCACGTTTTAAATTAAAACCAACTTCCTTGGTATTTGATATACTCGAGTTACAGCAGCACACAGATTTAAATCAGTAGATTTTAATCTTTCCCCAGTTCAGTAACATAACAATTCTATTTGGGGAAAAAATATCTTTTTATTAAAATGTTCTCTGTATTTCTTTTTTGAGATACACTTATAAAAGGAGAGCAACGAAGAGGTAAGTGAAGGATTAGTTTAGAACAATCTAGAAATCATTTGAACCAAACCAATCAGAGTTTCAAGTACCTTTATTCTTTTAATTAAACTAATCCTGTCCTCCTCCAGTTTCAGTAAATGTTTAACTTACCAAAACCCGATGTTACAGGTCTTATGTTCAAAGTCACACTAACAACGTTAGGTCTATTTTCCTTTTATTGCTTTACGGAACTTTTATTATCCTCCTAAAACAGAGACTGACCTTTCAGTACTTCTTTCACTAGATATCTTTGGTTTTGCTCTTCTCCCTCACTCCTCTTTTCTTATTCCATTTCCTACAATGCTGTTCCACAAGTAAATGTATCCTTGCTTCCTCCTCTGCTGACAGTGACATGCAAATATGTTTTCTCTAAGCAGCCCCATTCAGTTGTCTGCCAGAGATGATTTCCATGTGAGGAAACAAACACTCTGCTTTCTCCTATTTAATTTCTTATGTTCTCATGGCTGTTCACGACAGATTCCACTGCTCTTCTACCATTCCAGTGCAGAGTTTTGGAAAACTACTTCCATCCTTCCCAGCTTTGCAAGAAAAACTTTTATCAACTCACTTCCACAAATGCTGCCAACTGAAACCACATCAAATTTCGGGCACTGCTGTGCGTTGTCTAACTTGGGCAAATGACAAAGCAAGAATAAACACAAACCTAACTCAAGTCTGGCATCATTTGTTTTATAACCTGCAATGTAAACCAACATTTCCATGGTCTGCCTGCAGAAAATGAGCCAAGTGAGGAATAGTGGAAGCCTGTGAGCAGACAACAGCACTACAGACCTCCAACCTTTCAGTGGAAGCTGAACTCTTATCTTACAGGCTTCTGAATATCCCATCCCTTCCCCAAACAAGTACATGGCAGTAGAGAAGAGAAATTGTATTACACCATGTACAGGGAACATTGTCAAGAAGTGCTTTAAGTCTGTTAGAATGTCACTGAAGAACGAAGATTAGTTCATTAAGTGAGAAAGATTAAAAAAGAGCATTTAGAAGAGGAAGGAAAGGGTTGGGCACCCTTCAGTCCCAAAGCACTAAAAGAGTAAATCCATTAAAAAAATCACACAACTGCAAATACACTTCCAGCTAAGTCTACACAAAACACATTATAGTTATTTCTGAAACGTAACCTTTCAAATTAACTAGAAAAATAAAGCTGTTTGTTAATCATTTAATTACAAATAGCTCCACTGTCTGCCTGATTACATCAATGTGCTAATAAGCAAATACATATTTTTAATTAAAAATTTAGCTTAACTAATGAAAATGTGAGCAAAATTTCAATTAGCCAGTTGAACCTTGACTAATACAGTAAGGGAGGGAAGAGGGAGATTATATAGACTCCCACATACCACACTTCAGGTAGAGGTGAGCTCAACATAAATATTGTAATTTTTTAATTTTAAAAAAAATTAAACATACAAGATATCATGGTGAGGATTTATAAAAGTATCTGGATTCAATCTATAGACACTAATTTCATCACCTGTAAGATTAAAAGGACAATTCATACATACACTCTCCCTAAAAGCAGGTATAGTTGATATTGGAAAGATTCAATTAAAAATCCATCAGCAAGTGCCCCTTACAGACTCACAGCTATTTTGAATTAGAACATACAAAGTTTTCTGAGTAATGTTTATACAAAATGAGCTACAATGAAAACAACAGTGTAAATGCAGAATAGGAAGTGGTAATCCATCAAGCATTTTTAAATTAAGTGAATATAAGTAATGCTAGACAAACCCATAAATTATCCAGGAAGTCCAAATGGGTGGCATTTTCCAACTGATAAATATTTGTACTGTGTAGTTACACATTGGTACTGACTGTGCAATCAAAGATGGATCCACTTCCCATTAGTCACACACCCTGATGCACTGGGACATTTGCAGTCGTTGTGACTTACTGTCCAACAGTTATGATGTGCTTGAGTTCTAATAACCCAACAGAATAGTTACAGGGTCTGTCTAAAATACAATATCCCAAGTGCTTGTCAGGCCACACCTGGAATACTGTGCTCAGTTTTGGTCTCTGCTATACCAAACAGATGTGGACAGGCTGGAGGTGGTGCAGAGATGGGCCACAAAGCTGACACAAGGCCCAGGGAGCCTGGGATCCCCGCAGGAAAGGCAGAGAGAACGGGTTTGCTCAAGGGAGAAGAGAAGGCTTAGGGGAAATCTTATCACCAAAGGGGAAGGAGACATGGAAAAAATGGGTAGATTCCAACTGGACACAAGAGGGAAATTTTTCACAGGCAAAACAACCAGCCATCAGAATAATCTCCTCAGGGAAGTGACCGATTCCCCAAAACTGGAAAGTGATGGACTCCCCAACACTGGACACCAAGATCTCACTGGACATGGTACTGGGCCATCTTTATACCATGTTTTTGCCAAAAGACTGAACTAGCTGATCTTTAAAGTCCCTTCCACCCTGAATTCTGGTTCTACGAACTTCTGAGAGCATTCTTTAGTATTTCTTTTCATAAAACAGGGAATCTGAAGAGCATTTGCAGGACGCAAATGCACAAAGATGGTAGTTTAGGAGGTTGTCTGTGATGCTTAGAAACACTACTATAGCACTCAAACAATACAGTTGTAGGGGAGAGAGTAATGATATTCCAGAGATATATCTCAAATGTCCTTTGTTTTAACTAGCTGCTGTTTTTTAAACTGGTATATTCAAACACCCTCAAACTACTCTAAGAGAACTATTTTAGCTATTTATTAGCTTTTAAACCAAATGAATGGCTTAATCATAAGGATACTTCTATACAAGTTTCAGAGGGGAACAGAAAAGATACTGGTCTGTTGACAGAATGGTGAATTCAGGGGATTTTTGTTATGTTGCTTCTACAGAACAACCCTCTCTCCTGTACAGAATTTCTATACAGTAGGACAAAAAAATCCCTGTTACTACAATAACATTTACAGGAACGGAATCTGAATTTTCTGATGGAGCAGAAGTTAACTTCCCTCTGCAACAAAACATGAAAATAAACTTTGGTGCTTTCTAAAAGATTCAAACCTTTGCTGAAGAATCCTTGAGTTCGTTGAGGTTGTCCTGTAGAAAATGAACGGAGATGACACGTGAGCTGGAATAGTTTTCAGAAACCAGAGGGACTTTGGGAAGCACGGCCGTACCCTTGAAACAAAAAACAGCTACTCCTTCTGGAATAAATCTTGTGTTAATATTGTACTCTGAATAAAGCTAGGAACTGAAATACTTATTAAAAAGAAAGAAGAGGTAAAAAAAAAAAGTTGTATCTATTCTCTAGGCTTATTTAAATTACAAAATGTGTCTGTCTCATTCTAATTCCTAAAATAGTGAAAAAACACTCTCTGACTAGACAAAATATAGAGAAAAGGTACTCTTAACTCTGAACAGCTGAACCAGAGTGAAACAGGCTTAAAATACTTTTTAAACCTGTATCTTCTCCACTTTCAGTTAAACGTGGTAGAAGTCACTCTAGAAAGACTTTACACTGCCATTTACAAAAATCTTCATAATTATGAGAAGTTAGCACTGTCACCTGTTTCCTCAAAACTAGTAAAAGCTACTTGAGTTCTCCAAAATAAAGCTAAATCTTACAAGTAGATCTTACATAGAAAAAGATGTACTCTTTGGAAAAACAGAAAAAAAAAAAAGCTTGTTCTAGAGTTGGTAAGATAGTGAAGTTTAAAGACCCACATAATCCATCACAGTGCTCTCGATGAAGTATTAGTAACTTACAGTTTTAAATGTTCAACGTACTGCAAATTCAAAGATTCCATGAACATAGATGGTTTAGAAATAATATAAATATGGAGCAAGGAATGGCTACCCTGAGTCTTCAAGTAGGCTACGCCCATGGTTTTGTGCTGCGCTTGAATGCTTGGGGTTTCTCTTTGCTGGGTAGGAGGCTTGGTGGCCACATCTGGTTTTATCGTAACGCAGGGCTCAACACGGTGGGAACCCATTGGAAATAAACAAACCTCGAAGGGAAGGTACAACAGAAGCTGCATGCGCACTGAATATACACAACTACAGGAGAACTGATCACCAAGGAGACTTTAAAATGGAACTCCTTTCAAGACTCCTCCTTAGAAGGCACACATCGGTATGATGCTCATCAAGAAGCCTGATGAATTCAGAGGTATCGTACATCCCGTATCATCCAGGAATCTTCAGTGCTAGAGATTCTTCAATAGAAGTGAAGAAAAATATGCTCCACTCTGTTGCAAAGACTCATTTGCTTGTAGCTACCATTGCACTCCAAAAAAACTGACTGCTTAAAGCAATGAGGCACTTCTGTGTAAAAATTCTCTTGCAATTTCCAAACACTATTTTACAAAATTTGTGCTAGGTCCTTGAAGTATTATTTTGGTTAATTAAAAAATATTTTTATAGAAAAAAAGACAGTCCGCCAATAAAGAAAAGGAATGCATTTTCTAATGCAACATAAAACCTCCAGTGGTTCCAGTGTATACTTGGCACAAAACTTGAAGGAAGTCGAATACTGGCATCCCAAACTTGTGAGCCTAACATGGGTGCTGCCTTCCTCAGGCTATACTAACCTTTACTGTTGAGGAATGTGATGGAGAAGAATGTGTATCAACTTTGCGGCGTTTTTGTTCTGAGGAAAGAACAGAACAATGGCATTATTAAAACACAGTTCAAAGAGGATAATTCAATAATAACACTTTCTGAAGTACCAATATAATTGAAGCTGGAATTCAGTTTTTACCACTAAGTAAATTTTGTTTTCCTTAAGCCAGCTGGAGTTACTGGCATGCTTTGACCCTCTTTATAGAAGTTTGTAGGAAAAGTGTAATGTGAACAAACTGCTGCAAAAATTATGCTCACTTTAAGCTTCCACTTTATGGAAGTCAGTATCTGAATTTCAGAATTGCTATGAAGACCCTGAAAAGGTGAACCCATCAAAAAGCATTACAACCCTCCCTTATGTGGTTTTCCTTGAGCAGCACAAACATAAAACTCCACATCAGCCTCAGATCATAAAAGCTTAAAATATCAACATTAAGGACTTGCTAACCCTTAATAAAAGAAGCAACTGATACAGCTTACTGTGTCCTTCTTAGGGACTTAAAGATCTACATCTTCCACCCTCCCTGTTTCTTCCAATTCAAAGGGTGTGAGGAAACTCTCAAGAGTACACCCTTCTGAGGTTTCTGCATTATGTATTTGCAAAGCTTGCAAGATGAATGTTTTACAAATATATTTCAATAAATGACTGTTCAGACTGGTATTAGAAAAAAATTGACAGGCTTTGTGAAAACAAGCACTCACAGAAGACATGTGAAGTTCACACATTCAAATAGTTTGCCTTTTGGAAATATCCTGACGGCCTGCTTTAGACACAGCATTGAAAAGCCATTATGCAGGGATTCTTCTTCACCTTCTCTAGCATTTTCTGATGTTCAGTGATTTTCCCAGTGACACATTCTGTTTTTTCTAGACAAGCACAGTTATGCAAACTTACCCCTTTCAGATTCTGATGTTTCTGATCGGGGAACAGGTGACTTCAAGGACCCAGCTACTGGCACCTTTTCTCCTCCTTTAGCATTTTCCTTGGATTTCATTTCCTTCGCTAGATCTCTTTCTCTGGACGGCTCCTTTTCTCTCTCCTTTTCTGCAGTTGACTTTGACTCAACGATGGTAACAACCGTCTTGGATTTTTCTTCTTTTGAAGCTTTTTCTTCTTTCTTCACTTTTTCCTTCTCTTTGTCGGATTTCGGCGTTTTCTCCTTGATCTCTCTTGGTTTCTCCTCTTTGTTTGCCCGTTCTTCCTTCAGTTTATCTTTCCCATCCTTCCCAAGTGCCTTCATCTCTGGAGTGGCAGCTGGAGTCTTGTCTTTTTTTTCTTTATCTTTTTCCTTCCCGCTTTTTTCTTTATCATCTTTCTCCTTAATAATTTTGCTGCATCAAAAATTAAAAGGGCAATTAGCATGCATACAAAACACAGCTTTATCACAATAGTTTTAGTACTGAAGGTTTGATAGAATTTCCTGAAGCAGTCACTGTAAGATTTCAGATTTGCTATTTCTTTATCAGAACAGCAACAAGCAAATGTCCTCATTTGTTTTATCTTTGTTCAGCTAAAATGGAATGCATTTCACAACAATGTCAGATCAGTGATCAGTAGAGCTGTGTATTTTGAAAGAAATAATCTCACTTATTAAACTCTAAAGAAATGAAAACAATTTATACAGAACCTGAAAGTAGGAATAAAAGGCAGGTTATTTTTAAGTATAGTTCTGTGCTTTGGGAGGAAGAAAACAGAGAGTGTAAGAATAATTTTCCTCACCTATTAGATGCACTGTTTCCATTGCTTGTTGTCACTTTTGGTGTAGCATTGACAGTTTTATTAATAACTTTCACCACACCCTGAGACTTCTCCTTTAGTTTATCTGTTTAAAAAAGAGAACAGCTCTATTTGAACAAGTTAATATACATCCTATTGGTTTAAGTAAAACACAGAGCTAAGCACATTCATGTAAGGTCATGTGTCCCTAACAGCTAAAATAGGCAATCAGATTAAGAACACCCGCTCCCAAACCCAAGGAAAAATAAAAAGTACACACTGAACCTATTTAGCATCAGAGTTACATTTTTTTCTTTTCAGATTAATGAACCAAATTTTAAGAGAAGCCTGTAATGGCAGAAGAACTCTACTAAAAATAAGCAATTAATAATCATAGGTGTGTTTACCAGTCTCCTCAGTAGTGCCCTCTTCCAGTCTAACTGTATTTATCGTGAGAGACGTTGGCATCCCAGCACCACCTGGCCCATTTTGTACTGTTGCAGGCACAGCATTCCTGGCAGGTGGGTCTTTGTGGTGAAATTCATTTTCAGGTATCATGAAAGGCTTCCTACTTTTCAACTGTCCAGAATAGCTGCAAGTCGCACAGATTGTTAAATATGCACAAACATAAAGCAAAACATGGGTTGAATCTTAAATGAGGATCTAATCTAACAGTTCATCTGTTATTTATTTCACAGTTTTTCCTAACTGATATGCAGTTTCTTCCCCCTTTATTGATGAGCTCAAAAGAATAAGAAAAACAAACAAACCCACTAGACACAGAAGCAGCCCTACTTCCACACCCTCTTCATCAGCACCACACACCACACGGAACAAACTGCCTGCTGACAAAACCTCAACTGTTCGGGCGAGCTGAGCTGCCCCTCAGGCACACGGGGATGATTCCACATTCACCACAGAAAGATGGAACATATAACTAAGCAACTTAGAATCATATAAACTTCCAAAATCTAACCAGTCTTGCAGGAATAGCCCTCAGCTTTCTTCATTGTACTATCCCTCCTACCTCCTTGCTGCTATGGTATTTCTCTAAAATTAAGCTATGCTCCTGTGAGTGGAAATCTTTACTATTTAAAGTGTTACTAGAGTCTTGTAAAGGGAAATAGTGATCATCCAGCACAAAATGAATGTTTTCATTCACACTGCCAGCACCGAGATGCAGGATAGCGAATCTTCTGTGATAAGGTAAAAATCAAATGTTAGGACTGCAACAGTTCCGAGTCTTTAGATGCCTTTCATGATCCACTTTTAACCACTTTCTTAAAGTAAGTTGTTGTTACCCCATAGCCAATGCATATAGATCAGGTCTCTTCTCTTTCTCTTCCTGACATATCTTGTGTACTCTTCTTTCCAAGGCTTGACCCAGGTTCAGCACTTTGGGATACCATGGAAGGATTTTGGTCAGCACAATCAGGATGTTTCTGATATGTGTATATTCACCTGTTTCCAGGCAGTGCACAGAAGCCTAAAACATAAATTAAATCTAATGGAGTTGGTTTTATTAAAGCTTCCAAAAACTTAAGGGTTTTGGCATCTCTATTTACCTTAGTTAATTTATAGTGCCATTTGTGTACCACATGTCTAAAATTCTCATAATCCAACTGATCAGCCTTATTTCCACCATCAAATCCAGTTGCCCGTAGTATAGTCAGGAAGCCTGGATAGTTGCCACATTCCTACATGCACAACAAAGAAAAGAAAAAAGTCATTTTTGAGGAGAGAAAACTGGTTATTCTAAATTCTAAAGACACAATCACACTTTACAAGACTTACACACATACTCTTTTTCTAAAAGCTTATTTATGTTGAAATTTTAATTGTGGGTGAGAGAAAATTTTATTCATAATTTAACGAGGTTTTTTTGCAAGGAGTATTAGAGCATTTCCATATGCTCTCTAAATTATCTTCAAGACAAGCTGTGAGAAAAATCAGATATGGAAGGGATATTATTAGCCAATATATTTTTTAACACTATACAAGATTCCTTTTGTCAAAACTACATGAATCACAGAAAGTCAATTCTACAATTATGCCATCAGAAAAATCTGATCACCTTTTTTAAATATAACTTTCACTAAATCCATTTTTACGAGACTGAATTACACAAGTGGCCATTACATATTCAGGTGAGCCAGCTCACATACCTTTTCATATATGACTCTGTCACTGTGCCACCTTGTCACGGTCTCCAGCATACAGCACAAAAACCTGCCGTATCTGCTGGCTTCATTTTCAGTGCAACTTGCAACTGTATATATAATATCAGAGAAAACCTGGGAATAGGGCAAGAAAAAGTTACTATGACTCCACTGAAGAACAAAAAGGAACAAAACTCAACAAGAATTACAAATTTTTCTCATCTAAGTCACCATTAAGCTGGTTTCTATATACAACAGAGATCACTTATAAAATATTCTGTTTTCAAGCTTTTGTTACCCAACTGCTGGTCCTTCACACTTAGCCAGAATCCAAGCACTGAGTGCAGCTAATGCTGACACACAGTTGTCAATAGTTCAAGTGTCTCCACTGACATAACCGTTTTGTTTTCCTCTAAGAGGCCACAGAAATGCAGAGTGCTTAAAAGGTTGCAAACCCTGAAAGCAACTCCTGTGACTGTTAATGACTTTGCTCTGGAACTCCAGACCCATTAGGGTAAAACACAAACAACATTTCTTGAAAATAAACCCCTGAAGCTTTAAGAAAACTTGGCTTGTAAGATCTGAAGCACAAAAGTGAAATTTCTGATTGCCACAAATTCTAGAATTAAACCTCAGTTATTATTTACCTCATTTGGGAGGCAGAGGAGACATTAGTTTTGCATGTTCATGTGGTAATTATGTACAAACACAGAGCTGTAGCTACTTACTCGGTCATAGCAGAGAAGTGTGGAGAAGTTGGGTGTTTTCTGCTGATGCACCAGTTCAACAAAGTGAGCACAGTAAACTGCATCAATTGCCGAAAAAATACATCGAGGAAATATACACAACTGCAAAAATTTGGTGATAGTCTCATTTTTGGTAGATTCTTCAAAAACAAAGAAGTTGAGAGGGGAAAAAAGAAAGGAACAATAAAGTAAGTTAACGAGCCAACATTCAACTACTCTCTTCCCAAGAAGTTCAAGTTATCACACACCCATACTGGTGTTTGCGTATTTGGCTGCCTGTATTCCAGACATATACCTTTCATACTGAGCAGAAAAAGTCAAGAGAAGTGTAATTGTTTGAGGATGGAGGGAGGATAGCAGGGTGGATGGAGCAAATGTTTATTTCTTATTGGGAAAATCTTCTATTACACAATTTGGGGAAAAAAACAGGTTCTAGAAAAGCTTCAGTGAACTTCTCCACCTGCTCAAAGTGTACACATTAACAAAAGGAACACCACCTGCTATCTCCCTACACTTGCTTTCACCTTTCTAGATGGGGCTGACTTTCAGCTCAGCTTTCTTGGAAACTGAAGAACATGCTGTCTATATACAATACATTAACAATTGTTACTCCAATCAATCAATTAGAGGAATCTTAAGAGGAACAGTCTTCAGTAAACAACCACCCCAATACACATATATTTTGTGAAAGTTTCACTCTAGCACTGAGTAAAAGACTGCTCTGTATGCTGGAGTTACCTGTTTCCATTTGGCCAACCACTGGCTGGCAAACTCAACAGCCAAACACATTCCCAAACTGGTCCTCAAATGGCAAAGAGGAGCATGAAAAGAAGCTGGGAGGGATGTACAGCATAAAAGGAAGGTCGAAAGAAAAACATACGTATGAAAGAACTGAAGACTGCGAGTGGACACCTTCAGAGGAAGAACAGTCATGATCCTCATGAGGGCAACTGGTGGTTTTGCACAGGTCACAGGTCATTAATAACCAGGATTTACTTGCTTTGATTTTGGGATGCTCATGGAATAAAGCTTGTTCAAGAAAGGAGTGCCAGCTTTTATTAAACTAAAAACTTTATGTTATGTTTAATTTTAGTAGCTACTCCTCAAAGGTTATAACAAACCTTTGGGACTTAAAAAAGGAAAAAAAATATTCCAAGAGACTCACAGTTTATAGGACAATCAAGTGGGTGTTACTTCAAAAGTGAACAAATAAAGCAAGTAAGCAGCCAGTCAGAATAGCTAGTCTCCAATTGCTAAAGCTATCAGCCTACTCATTCTGCCAAAAATTAACCTATTCTTAACAAATTTCCTCAATATAGTACAATTATAGATTATTTCTTTCAATGAGGAAACTGCTGAAATGGTAAGTTTGCCTCTGGATACAATATTGGTAAATTTCTTGCAGTTGAAGCCTGAGCACTCAAGAGCCAACTACAAGCTATTCCCAGTGTCCCACAAAGGCTTGTATTATTAAGAGTATGTGTTTATATATAATAGATCGTATCTACACAATTTTCTACACGCTTTTGGGTGCTTCCTTAAGTAGACAAGTTTACCAAGTAAGTTCTAGACTTTAGTCAGGTGGTAACTTTTCAACCAGTAATTTCATGAAGCTCATTCACTGTCCATGCCAGTACATTAAACACTTCTAGGGAATAACTTCTCTTGATTTAATTGTCAGTGTTTCTTCATTAAATCAGTTGGGTGGATCTTACACGAGTCGGACAATAAAACTCTTTTCCATGGATTACTCTAGGCTTCTTGGGACAGACGAACTACTACTTCCAGTTACAAACTCAAAGTGCATCCACAGAAGAAAACTGACCAGAGAAAAACATTTCAGATTAACCATATCAAGTAAGTTCACAATCAACATGAAACATTACAGAGGCTTTGTAAGAGCAAAATCTTGGTTCTGCCTCCTGCACATCTGCCACATGAAACACATGCATGTGGGTTCACCTCATGGTGCTGTTGTGCTGCCACAATATTTATCTTGTCATTGGAACAAGGTTTATGCTGCTGCCCAAACACTGGCATATGGCTCTTAATCACAGGATTTAAAATAAGTTAACTCAAACTACTCATTGAGACTTCACACACCTACTTCGTGTAAAGTTGCCATTATCCTACCTAACTTAGCAGCATTCTAACTTTGGTTAGCAAGTATAAGCCAGCTTGCAATTACAACTTTCCACTGAATTGGTCAGTCTCTTACTTATTTTCTAAATTAGTGCAATATTTAAAAGGCCTTGGCATTGTAAGAAATAAATGAAACGTTTCTCTGAAAATCTCAGCATTTGCAATGACACATTACATTCTAATGTAAAAACTTCCTTGGTAACAGAGCTCAACGCACAAAGAAATCAAATTTCCAAATCAACATTAAGGCTATTACAGTGAGCTAATTCTGGGGACAGCAATGACTACAAAAACATCCACAGCATTTCCCCTGGACACACTTACTTGCCAGAAGCCAGTTATCTTTCTCTAGTTTCAGTCTCTGTAGAACCCTCTGCACATGCTCCAACTGCTTCTTCTCCTCTTCAAGGAGCTTGTCCTGTAGAGCTGTGCAACGTTCTTTTTCTTTTTTCTTTTTATTTGGAGGCTATAAAATGTCAACATAGTTCATTTACTACTATACTAACATTTACTACAGACAGAGCAATAAATTCCTGGAAACACCAAAGCATACTTGACAAACTTTCCATTTCACTCAATAGTATTCTGATCTAGTAATCAAGTGATTTTATGAACACTGGCTGACTAAAGATAAAAGGGAACAGATAAATCACAGACACAGGTGTCAAGAATTCTTTTCTGAAATAAATTTTCTAGTAATTTTCACTCAGTGGAGTCACTGGTACTTTTAACATGGGAATTATAAAGAAATACAAATTATGTTAATGTGACAAATCAGAATGGATGCACCAAGTGACAAACACCAGATCTAAACAACCTTATATAATACTATGAAAAGAAAGTCTTTCAAGGTTAGAAAATTACAACTGGACCACAAAATTATATCAACGTACCATTTCCTGATTGTCATCTATGGCTTTCATCTGGACTTTCAGTTTATTAACCTCTCTGTCATAGCTGCTGTGTGGGACAGCAAGGTCATACATTGTCAAAGACCAAAATGTGGCATAAAACTGAGGGCTGATGTCATCCCAGACTTTGGGGAGGTGCAGAGAAATCACAGCTTCATGAACAGGAGCCATCACCAGCTCACACGATGTAATGTATTTGTGAACTTTGTGCTGCTGTTTATTTCCCTTCTCAGCTTTTTTCAGTTCATCGTACTTTGACTGTTGATTAGAACATATGAAAAATAAAACTGTAAGCTATACACACAAACAAAATTTAAGTGTAACAATATAATTTAACTCTCCTCAAAAACCTTTCTATATACCATTTACACATGTGAAATGTCATTTATGGCCACGAAACACTGAAGAACATCACAGAACTTTTAGTATTCATCCATACTGGAAGGATTTATCTGTCTTCAATGATGCTGCTACCTGTTGTTGTAGTAACAAATTATACTACAGCAAGTAAAAATTGCTCTCTATATTTAACATTTTAAATGCAAGGACAAATTTATTTCTGACACTTTCCAAGTTACCCCACCATTTGGTAGTTGCAACACTTTCCTCCACAGCAAAAATCCATCTAAAACACCTGCAGAAGAACTTACACCTTTGGGGAAATAAGGAGAGAGAACTCCTACTGACAACCCAAGACATGAGAAAAGGTGACTTCATTAGCTACAATTTCTGTCAGTTGTGTGAAAATTGCCACATGGGCTGTGTTTTCTAAGAAGACGGAGGACAACCTGTTACAGCTTCTATTTCTAACTCTACTCATAAAACTTTGCAAGTTTTATTTAGCAGACAAACTTTAGCAGGGACCTAACACATGGACTGGTAACACCTCACAGAGCAGCACCAAGAGCAGACAAATGCAAGAGTTGTACTCACTGAAATGTGATGTGCATACATGGGTCTTGAGAGGAAAAATGCAGCATCGTGAGGGGTGTGAAACTCGTTACAGAGAACATCAATAGAAGGCACTCGCTTAATGTAATCCTCTGTGCTTAGATTGGATGCTAAAAACCCACCAAACTGTACCAGGGTGTCATGGCACTACAAGGGAAAGATACAAAAATTTAGCAAACAGTATTATTTTGGCCAAGAATTAAGTCAAGGACATCTTGAAAGCTGGCCTTTTTTCTCCCCAAACACCACATAGTAGAGCAAGATTTTTAAAGCCAACAGAACTGCAAGAGCATTCTGTTCTACCAGAATGGAATGCAACTAATTCCTACTGCCTAAGGCAGCAAAAGAATTCTTAGAAAAGAAAGTTCCACTACCAAGGTAAAATCAGAAAAACATGATGGACAACTTAAGAAAAGAATTTAAGTTTTTATGACAAAGGATGCTTTGACCTTTTACTCAAAAGTCACTTGTCAATGTAACATATATTTAATACATCCATGTATTTTAGTAATATAACCACTGCAATTAATTTTAAAATTCTTATATATTCACATTTATTGTACTAAATTCTTGCATATTAAGTCACAGATATTTTAATTTATCTGAATTCTCATATGTTGTGCTGATATACTAGAAGCTAAAAAAAAGAGGTTCTCATAAACAGAGGTGGTTTTACTTGCCTGATCATACAGTTTTCCCACCAGCTTCAGATGTTTTTCCCCTCCCTCTTGAAAGATCACACCATTTCTCTGTTGAGCCATAAGCAGGCACAGTGGGAGGGCAAGATCATGGTCCAACAACGCATCTTTCAATCTCTGAGATGATTTTTTTGTATTCCTGATTTGGCCGAAGTATCCACCCTGCACAGCACAGAAAATGTTACCTTAGTTTGAAAATAGTGCATCACAAATGGAAGCCACGTGTGCTGAGCCAGGGAACACTGATGAATTAACATCAGTTTCCTGTCCATCAGTAAAACTCTCTGGATCTTGCACTGTAATGTATGTATAGAAGAATTAGAAACTAACTAGTCTTGCTTGCTATTACTTAGTTTTCATTACTCCCCTCACCAGGAGCTGCTGCCCTTAGAGCAGGGCTGTACCAGCAGGACGGCACCACATCCAAGCTTGGTGGTGCCACAGATCACAGGTCTCATTAAGAGAGATGCTGTGATGCACAATTAAGGTTCACATGCACTGCCTTGGCTGCCTGTCCCATGGCCTGTAAGCTCAGTGGAGGGGGAAACACTCTGATGAGAGCACACCTTTCTCAGCTGTGCAGCCAGAATTCATGTCAGTCTTTAGAACCACCATTAGTGACCAATAGCTATTACGATATTTAACACAAACACACCTCAGCTTTCAGTTGTTCTCCACCAGTCATGGCTTCCAACTGTTCCATTGTCATTTCCTCAGTGATTTCTATCCCTGCCATTTTCTGTACGACCTCTTTTAAAATAAGCAAATCGAAGCTGCACAGAAAACAGAGAAGTGGAGTAAAAACATGACAATTTGTTTAAGAAATGGAAGCTATGACATTCAGTACACATTACAAAGCAATACTACACTGCATGTTAAAACAAATAACACTTTCATTTTTTTCTGAAGTAGAAACTAGCAGGTTGAGCACAAGGATTTCTTTATTGCAAAGTTAGTACCTAAAAGCAATGCAGGCAATTCAGCAGCTGAAGTTCAGAACAACTTCACTGTTTTTGAAGACAACAGTGAATGAGTTGCTATTAGCTTTTAAGTATTGTCATATTAATCATAAAGTTTATTGCTCCTTTTTGTTGTTTTAAATGTTTCAAATTGTATTTACACAGTCATTTTCTGAACATGGAATATTTTGTATTTTGTTAAAAGTTTCTACAATAGCATGCAGCCTTAGAAATGTACTGGAATAGTTAGTCTGCCATTAGAGCCATCCATGCAGAGAAGACAGTACTAGAAAAATAAAACTAAAACTGTAACAGTTACACTCCTTTAGAGCATGGATACTTATTTTTAAATAATGTACAATAACTTCTATGATAAAATTACAGGCTGGTAGGTTTTTTCTCCATCTGGTTAGCTGTTAAAAAAACTGTTAAAATAAGTTACAGATGAAAAATCAGTACTTCAAAAATGTCACAGCTATACAATTAGAGGAAAAATAATGTACTAAAGAGGATACTATTCTTTCTGCTATTTAAATTTGTTAACCTACCCAGTTACTATAAATGGAGTTTTACCACTCTCAGAGCAACTACTACATCAAGTGCCCATCTATCAGCAAACACCCAAATGATACATTACAGACATTGAGTTTATAAAGATCAGTTGTGCAAGACTTGCCTTTTCCCAGCTTTCAGTTGGTTGGCCACATACTGCAACAGGCCAGCAAGTTCAATGGGGTATTTTCGGAAAACTGCCCCACAAAAGCTGGCGAGACCTAAAGCAGAGAGGAACAGCTGTCACTGAGCCCACCAGATACCGATCAGAAAAGAAACATAACAAAGTGCACATGGGTTGTCAGCAATAAATGCATTTTTGCATTACAAAAGAAACACTATTTTCCTATTGATTAAACTTGCCAGCTCTCCATTTTGTTTAAAAAATTCTCCAGTAGGTCAAGTGAAATATTGACCATAACAATCAATGGTATAGTAGATCACAGGGAGGGTGACGTCTTTCAAACATAAATATAATAAAGAAACCAAGAATACTAACTCTGCAGCCAGCTCGAGATTGTAGTGTCATCATGCTTCATTCTCTCCTTTTCAGGGTTTGCCAGTGCTTCAATGATACAATCTTTAGCGGAGTTAAAGAGAATGTTTTTCCTCAACTTATAAAAACAAAAGATACAGAGAACTGTTTTTCTGGCTCCGTAATTTGTAATATATGAAAATCAGATACAAGTATAGCAAACATGATATAGGAGATTCACTAACACAGTTATGGTATAAAAAAATAAACACATGAAAAATATATAGTAGCTTCAAAGCAGTATTTACCTCACTAGTTACAAGATTGTTATGTCTTAAAGAACAGAGTGAAAGAACTACAAACCTCTTAAAGAATAATTATCATAGTCTGAAAGAATAGAGGGTTCCATTGTCCACTAAAAGTGCAAAGGTATTTGCAAACCTCATTATAATTTCCAGCAAAAAGGAACAAAATAGAAGACACTAGAAGATAATATTTACTTGCAGACAGCAGATTTAATGTCTACAATTGCAGCTTTATCAATAACTAAGGTATTGACTTCTATTAAAGGATACATGCCAAGACATCGTAGTTCAGTGAAGTGAGGTATTTCAGCGAATCCACAACTGGAGTTATTAAGTTATCATATTTTTGTATTTGTGATAAAATCTGAAAGTTACAAAAGACATTGAATAGGGACAGTATTCCTTATCTTTCACATAATAAAACCACTTAACAATATTTATCTTCAAAACTTACTCAGAACATGCTTTAAAATCAATTTTTCAGAAGGCCCTTAACCACTGTTGAAGCAACAGCCAATCTCAGTTTCTGGTACCTTAAAGATACCAGTGAAACATGTCTCTAACACATAAAAACACTTCTGTGTAACTATTTTTTAATTACCAGCAAATAAAATGTAAAAACATTTTGTTTCTAAGATTTCTTAAGAATCCTGAACCTTAATGGCAGGAGTTTCTGTTACCACTTATAGTAATAAGGCTACTTAAAAAAGACACAAACCACACAAACCAAGGTCATGAAAGACTGCAAGTGAACTGTATTAATCCAATTCTAGAATGTTCTCTTTGGTACATGACATGCACCTCAAGCAGTCTGTAGCACTAAGTAATCTTAAGTCATTCCCAACTTTGTAGATGTATTTCAGACTTCAAAGCTTTAAGTTTTCTTCAAAATTACCCTGATCTACCTTCACAATACACAAACAACTGTCCAGAGTAATTAACTCTAAATGTGCACTCTGTGCTCAGCACATCCCTACACCTGAGGCCCACCTCAGCTATCTCAAACTCAATAAATGGATTGATGTAATTTTTCTGTGCAGTGGGTTGCTCAAGAGCTATTTTCATATTTAACATCTCAGACCTGTGCACTACTAAAAAATGAACATATTTTAAAATTTGCATCAGAAGTAAAAAATAATGAAATTAGAACTAGAGGTTCCTTTCCTGCACTTCAATATATGTTGTTAGGATGAAATAGTATTCAAACTCATGTAACTACATACATAATCAAATAAAATGGTAGGATTGCTGTGGCTGAGCTTCCCAATTTGTCTCCCAGAGGGTTTCACATTTTCCTTAGTTAAACGCCTGTAAAAGAGAACAAATTTTATTGCAATAGAGAAGATACAAGAATACTGAAACAACAAGTTCCTTCCAGAGAAGAAACACCTTTCTTAGTATCAAAGGCTAAATTCTCACTAGCAGATGTGCTTTCAAGAAATCTAAACATAGAAATATTACTCCTCTGACAGCCAGAAACTGAAAATCCCACAAGATGCAGACAGTACAACCAAACCTGCTGTCCCTGTATTACCAAGGGCCATATTCCAGTTTTGACTTGCAGCACTTCACTTTCAGAAGTTGTCAGTGAAACTTATACCACATACAACACTACCACGTGTTGCTATTAACTCCTCCTGAATATTTAATTTAGCCAGATTTTATATTTATGGCATTCTGTTAAATTAGAAACAACAAAAATTTCTTTGTTACACTTCCACAGCATTCCCTGACAAAGATCTGAGCTCAGCATGAAACCTGAAGTTGCTACACCAAAGTGAACTGTACACACAGTGATCTCAACAACTGGCAGCCCGGGGCTGCTTCACCCGCACAACTGAAATCCACTCTGCAAGGAAGGGACAGAAGTTTCATGTCTGTGCAGCAAGTGAGAAGGGAAGCAATATCATTGTTTCCATCTTTCACAGCTCCAAATCCAAAGTCTTTTATCCAGTAATAACTACTGCCCTGTCTATGTAGGAAAGTTCTGTTTATCCACATTATAATACCACATCATCTACTTTTGGCAACAAGAAATGGAGCACCCAAATCCCTGACAATGTCAGAGATGTTAAATGTGAGGTAAATCTGAAACAGCTGTGAGGCCACTTGAAGCTGAGAACTATTCATTTTGTTCAACTTACCGCCCTACATTCAAACCTACTGAAACAGTGACAAGATTTGTGAAACTCTTTGGATGAAAGTCTCCATACCTAGAGAAAATATGTTGCACTCTGACATTTCCATAAGCAAAGCAATTTATCAAACAGTATACCCATGGAGAAGGTTTTAAATCATTTAATGAGACATTTTTCACCCTTGTTGGTGACAAATTTGGCTGTACCCTTACTTATGTGATGGTTTTTAACCACAGTAACCTTAAATAATTCATGAACAAGGACTAACAGTGAAATTACAGACTCGTTAGAAACTGAATGAATGTCAAGTTTTTTTCCCAGTTGCTGACATGCAATACATTGTACCACAGTTCATAATTATTTATGGGAACAGATCACTTACTTCATGATATATTTGGCTCTGTCTATGGTTTGAGCTTTAACTTTCACAAGAAGTGGGTGACTGTTGTATGTTTCGTTCTTCCACTGCCCATAAAGGCGGTACCTTGAAACATCACAAAGGAAAATTAATTTCCATACTGACAATTCCACAGACCAGTCCAAACAGTGGAAACAAGTTATTCTACTCACCTGTACTGGTATGGAAAAGTTTTGAACATCCCCCACAACTCCTCAGACATGCATGCATTGCAATCCATCAAAGAAAGGGATGGAAGCAAGACTTGATCAGTGATACTCAGCAAACAGCTGAACAGCGTCTCCTGAGAGAAACAAAAAACTCCAGTCACTCCCAAGGAATTGCCTCAGAAGGATATTCTGCATGTGAATGGCACAATTTAGGAAACTGATAAAAAACATGTACACTAAGACGAAGCTTCCAAAACAAAAATCTAAAAAGGACCTAAAGTATCTCCCTTCATAAAACATTAGGTAAATAATTCATGGACTGTATATACTGTCAATATTTAATTTGCCTATGTAAGATATTGGAACAAGGTTGTGGAAATCTTCAGCAAGTTGCACTCATATTTTCAAATCAAATATATCATTAAAAAATGGATATTGTGTGGATTTGCACGAAGTGCAGCAGGAGAAAATAGATTTTGGTAACTGCTTTCATCAGTATAATAAGGTATTCCTTGTCTCTACTTCTATTTCCAACATTTTAGATTAAAACTTGAAGGTATTACACATGTTGCCCCAAGACACAGTTTCTGTGTTTTCAGTATCCTAATCTCACCCTTTCTTACACATTTCTCTTTCCCATTGAGCTATTTAACTGTATCAGTAATTAAAAAAACAAACAACCAATACATAAAACCCTGAAGTGATTAATATTCTCTGCAACTATTCGGGAAGTCAGAAAATCATAGTAAGTGAGAAAGAGAAGAAATAAGCAATAATGAAAAGTGCACAAACTTCAAATTGAAAACTCATTTGTTGATATAAAATAACCCAACTTGGTTTTTTAAGTTAGATTTCAACAGGACACTTGGGTTTCATTGTGAACAATCTTGGTAATTCAATAAATTAGAAAGTTTAGAAGTAAATAAATCAGGCAATTAAAAAACCCCACATCACTGTAGTAATAAACACCTCCCCTACTTCCAATTTCTCTTTTTCTCTGTGCTTTCTCCAGTAAATTCTTTTAGATACAAAGTGCCACCATGAAAAATTTAATAAACAGCTGGACATTCTACAGCTGATTCTGAGCAAATAAGAAGTAAAATTCACTGGACTACAGAGAACAAGATTAGGTTTTAGGAATGCAGGGAGAAGGAAAAAGAAAAGAAAAAAGGACAGGAGTACAAAAAGACCCCCTTGTGATTGGATTGTATTTCCCTATAAGAAAAAAAATCAAGACAAGTTTATACATTTATTAAAGCATAAAACTCCTCAGAGTTTGAGTGTTCTACCAGTGTTGTAGAGTTGTTAAAATATTTGCTCACAATTATAATCTTGCATAAAAACACCTGCCTCCAAAACAAACTCACCATTTTCTCTTTATCTTCTTGTTTGCTTCCATCAGACTGAAACTGTAACAAAGACACACACGTTAATTGTGGCACAGTTAATAACACACCAGTTCCAGTTTCACAACTGCTACTTCAGCAAAAGCACAAACCTGAAGGGCCACGCAGCTGTTAAGTGTTTAATTTGCAAGATCTGTCAGCATTAAATTATCTTTAAACAGAAATTCAAATGCATCCCTTACATATACTGAGGCTTTGTACACCTTTGTCCAAAAAGAGATAATAACTAAAACTAAGAGGAAACTTGATATTGTATATGAAATACTGAATTTTCTTACTGGAGAGAGAGAAAAAAATGCCCTAAGCATTCACCTTCTACCTAAACTACCTCAGGACTTCTAGAGCAATTATCAACAGCCACAGAGTAATTCACCACTTTTCTCTCACTGTAACACCTTCTCAAGCTTTTAGTCTTCATTATTAAATTACTTTTTTGCTCTTCTTGCTCCACTCACCATGAAAAGCATATTAAGCTCTCACACCAGTAAGTGCACAATTATTTTAAAGGTACACTTAAGCATGAAAGCTGCAGTGCAGTGTTAGTAGCCTAACTTTTAAACTACTGTATGGGTTAACTTCAAATTACCTTCAGTTACAAGTATTTCTACTGTGTGTTAAATGTAGTTTCACAACTAGAACATGCTGATGGCAACAGTACATTAAAAGTAACTTTCCCTATGTTACCTTAACCACTCTGTCACTGACGAATTTCTTCACAGTTCCAACCTAGAGCAAATAGCTAAAATGTTGCACATTCTTGGCAGAAACACATTGAACTATTCCATAAATAGATTTACAGTAAACCTGCACAAGAGATTCCTACAGCCAAGTGATCTCCATTCCACTGTACATATCCACAGAAAGAAGGGCTTTCTCACAAACCTTCAGTACTCGAATTGAAAATTGAAATTGTAACTTCCAAAATAGCTGCACTGTCAGTGCAACACAGCTATCACTCAGATATTTATCGTCTCACAGGCCAGCAAGAAATTAGCAAGAAAGTCAGAGTATTAACCATTGGGAAATCATACCATTCTGGATGAGAATGCTCAGAAATTATACATACACAGAGTTAGGGAAATAGGGAAATGCTTGAAGTTATCATGATTTTATTACAAAGATTCCATGGAAATCAAAGTTAGTGTAGGTCTATCACCCTATTAGTGCATCTTGCAACCTGATGAGAGTAAACTCTCTTGACAAAATCTGCTGATTTAGACAAAAAGATCTTCAATCTCAAGAATTATCTGTGTTCTTAGCTCTGAATCATCAGGTACAGCTGGGCATGAAAGCCTCCCCTCAGGGGGTACATTAATTATGAACATTCCAACATTTGTTAGTTGCAGCTGAAACAAAAACTACTTTTATGAAAAAAAGGTTATAAAACTGAAAATTGCCCCTTCCGTATCATTTAGATCAACCAACCTCTCCAACTTTCTGGTTTATGTTAAAATAAAATGCTAGGGAACACAACCTGCAATTTTTATATTTCAGGAGGTGGACTGCTTGTTGGTATCAATAATACTTCAAAAATTTCTAATTCCAAAGTTTCTCTGAGCTATTATTTTAGAAACATTCTAAATCCTCTGTTGCTGATTTGAGAATAAAACAGAAACTGACGGTTAAATAGAAATTGCCAGAAAAGCAGCAAAAGAAATCACTGGCCTCACTCTGAGTACCAAGTACATTTTAAGGGAGTTCAGGATTTAAATTCAACAGGCAGCCTTTTAAAACAGGTCAGACAACCAATCCTTCACTATGCACATAAGTAAAGACATGGTCAAAAGACAGTAATCTCAAGAGACCATTTTATTTCTGAAGGTGGCAACTTGAGGCCATCTCCACACTGAACTCATCAATAGCAGAGTCCATAGATATGTCACTGACACAAGATCAACAGCAGTGGCAGAATGGGGGGAACCCCACGAATTACAAAGATGCAACATCCCCTACTTCCCAAGTAACTCAACAGCTGGAATAGGAAGGATAATTATTCATACTGAATGTGTATCAGGTTATCAATCCCCACTGTTTGCCCTGTCACTTTAATAATGTAAAAGCTTCCATGCAGTCAGTACCACAACTTTCTTTTTTTTTTAAATATATATACACAGATAACATTTTAGAAGATGAAGATCATAATGAGAAATTAGGTATCATTTATATTTCTGCTTATAAACTGAAAGCCAAAGAAATTCTTCGTTTCAGCATTTGAATATCTACACAATCATTAAGATATGAGCACTTTTTGACACCAGAAGAATTGGTATTTTTCAAGTTTTAACCAGCTGTTGTGTCATACCAACCTCTTTCATAAATGCTTTTCCAAGGCGCACTACTTTAGCAAACAAAATGGGATCATGGGACAGGTGAGGCCCAAGGTAACAAAGCATGTTGAACACTTCCTTCCTCAATTCCTCAAAGCTCTCTGCTTGTTTTGGTGCTCTCTTGTTTGGCAAAGAAGAAATCGGTGACCCTTTAGCTCCTTTAGGGACACCAACTCTGAAAAATAAGATGTGCAGCATTTCACATGAAACAGAAGCGAAAATTTTAGACATTTACTGATAATCACACTGATTAGTGAATTTCTGCTTGTAAAGAGATGGTGTAGCAAGAGAATGGAGGTCCCCCCTCCCTCACCTGCGGTACAGGGGCTCAATCGTCACATGGACGAGCTGGCAAAGGGCGACCGCGATCGGCTTGTGCGAAGTAGCGTAAAATGGAGGCATCTGATCCATAATACTTTGTGCATGGTGCCAATCACCGATTTTTAATAAGGCTTCCAATAAGCCAAGCTTTTGGTTATCAGGAGGCTGCAAGATAATAAAGGAAAAGTGTATTCATAAAGCCTTCGTAAGGTTATTCCTTAAGCAGCTGCAATCCAGAGCTACAGAAAAAAACCCCAGTACTTCAGCTGTGTAATAAAAAAACATGCACAATAACATTCTGCTAGACATTTAGACAACAAGCAAACTTCAAAAGAAATAATAAACCAGTCTGTGTATAATCTAAAATCTGGATCAAAGAGAAAGTTAAAAATAAAGTTTAAAACAGGAATTTATGAAGTTGCCTGACATACGTCTGATCACGTATTTTTCAAACTCTCACAATCTAGTGCAGCTTAATTCTTTACATGACATTTTAAGAACAATTCAACCCTTTATGTTGTGTGTTTTTCTGGATTTAAAAGCACAAATTCTCTTGCAAAAGCAGAATAAAGTTAAAAAAAAAGCCAAACCAAACCCAAATCGTTTCTTGGTCTCTTAGTGTGCCTGTACCATGAGTTTTATATTAGCAACTCTTCTAGGAGACTCTGGATTTTAGAGCAAACCTCCAGGAAGTTTTTCAAATATCCCTTTTGCAACATGGGCTTAAGAGGAAATGGAACTTTACAATTAAGATCTTGCCTTGAAGTAATTTTTCATAGGCATGGTATCAATACATTGCTATAAATTGTTATTCCCTGGCCCCCAAGGTAAAAATGTATTCATAAATGACTAACAGTAAGGAAAACTGGCTGTAAGTAACTACAAATCAAGATGATGCTTACATCCATTTCGAGTCTAAAAAAAAATTTTATTTTTTAAAGCTAAAAGCAGTTACACTTAAATCACACAAACAGACACGGCAGGCTGACAAAAATAAAAAAGAATTACAAAGCAGACACTTCTGTGGTTCCATAGCTTGCATGAATATTTTAATTTATTTTTCCTTTTAAAACATCTTTATAACACTTAAGCAATTTTCTGACAGTTTTGAAAAAGAAAACAATCTAGTACACAGTAATAGACAAAGGAAGGTTTCAGAACAAAACAAAATGCTCGAGTCTACTCTATATTCATGTTGAACTCATGAAGCAATGAATTTTTAGCCTTTCTTTGGGGAGAAAAAATGTATCTGTACGTTGAAACAAGATGTGCCTATAAATGATTAAAAACATACTTGTGCAATTAGCAATGCACAAGTAATGCTACTTTGCCATGTAACTACTTTGAGTTCCTTCGATGCCAAGAATTGTCTTTTTAAGTCAATATATACCATGCTAATAAAGGGGTCTGCTGATTCTTTACTGAACTATTTAAAAGCTTGCCCTGTGCAGTATATGCAGGAAGGTAGAAACCTATGTTCATGAATATACAATTCTTAAGTTCATATTATTATGAGAAACTCATAAAGGAGTTATTTAATTGGTGTGAATCTCCAGTTAAAGTCTGACACTAAGCACCAACTTTTTGATGGGGTTTTTGGGTGATTACAGCTCTGTTAGTCTCTCTGGGCTGTGTGTGCCACAGTAGGCACTGCTCACACATGCACAGCCTGCCTGACTGGGCCTCTCTTTAGGTAAACAAGCTCTGCTGACACGAGCTCTCCAAAAGCCAACACATGCCCGGCACAGAAGGGTCAGCCTGGAACTGCTGTCAAACCCACTCATGCTCCAGGTGCTCTGACCTCTCCCTGTCTCCCTATCACACAGTTTAGTCAAATGCATCCTAAAAGGCAAAAGGAGAAAACGCGTTTGTCAATATAAATCATTCGTATTAGTCATGAGGCAATAATGAATTTTAACCACACAAAATAAGCATTTTGTGGATTTAAAAGAAAAGATATGTCAGTAATTGTTAAACACTACTGTCTACCCAGGTGTTTATTCCATGGTACTGTAATGACATACTGGATATGAAGTACTCAAATTTAGACTGTCAACAGCTTTCACAAGTAGTTACTACTCTAATTGCTACAAAGTGCACAGCCAAGCACATACAAAAATACTTCTAACACAGAATAAGCTTTTCAAGAAACAGCATGCATTGCATAACTGTGTACAGTCACAGAAATTGTTCTGTTAAACACAGCTCTTAATTTGCCCATCACACAGGCTCAGACTTTGTTGTCATTTTAATCCGTCAGAAAAATGTTGCAGTTTTTGCTACAGCTTAAAATTCCCTAGTTCTTAATTCTAGAGCTTAGCCATGAAAACTGTCTTAATGCTTCTGACACTATTTGCAATACATACACTGTCCGTGTCCCCGCAAGAGTTTATTTTTCCAACAGAACTGGGGACAGGCACAGAGAGAACTCCAGGCAGCCCCATCTGACTGCAGAGAAGGTGGCCCACAGCAATGTGGTATAAGGGAGGGGGATCAGAAACCTGAAGACAGTGAAAGGGACCAGTTTAAGCAGCAGCTGGGGCTTAAGAGCCAGAGAGAGCAACTGTATCAGCTGCCTGAGGGAACAAAATTGAATGACGTTTTTCAAGCTAGGCAAGAAAAATGGAAGGAGGAAGAAAGGTCAGAGACTAACAGAATCAAGGAGGATACAGAAAATCAAGAACAGAAACTGTCAAGACTGATGGGCCCCTCCCCTCACTCCAGCATGCCACTTATAAAATGCAAATATCAAGCTTTTTTTTCTTTTAAATATGATGTTTGAGAAGTAATTAGGCACTCAAATGATAACAGAAGAGCCACTAAGAGATTAAATAATTTTGTTTCTAAAGTAAGTCTTGGACACATTGAAACAAATTTGACTTAGGGCAACATAAATATGACATAGCAGGAACTTAAATAAAGAGCATAAATTTACACGTACACATGAAAATGTTCAATTACAGCCTCTTTCTACAATGAAGGATAATTACAACATTCTTAAGTCTGGCAATTCTTTACATCCCAATTCTTGATAAATAAGGAATAAACTCTTATTAATGTCCTTAATTTTTTGAAATCAGTTAGGATTACACTACCATGGGTCTTAGAAACACAAGTGGTTATAGATTTTGAAGTGCATGTATGTTGGGACATACTCAGTGCACCTGACGCAACAAAGAGGGAGGAAAGAAATTAACCGGTCTTTGAATCAAGAACATAAATGTAGAGAAATCCAGAAAAAACTCCAAATCAGGCTTTTTTCTTATTCCATATAAGGAAGTGCAGAGGACAGACAAAAGCCACCCTAGAAGTACATAACTGTCTTTCACATAAATACAAAAATGTTTTCATAACAATTATTTCATTGAGTTCACTCAGACACACACCTTTTCAGTTTTCTCCTCCTCTTTTTCCTTTTCTTTCTCCTTTTCCTCAGTCTTTTCGGATGACAAGACAACCATTGTGAGTTTCCTGACAATCTGTTTGGCTTCCACTATCTCCCGCCTGTGTTCCTCTGTGATGGCATTATCCCCTGGCAGGAGCTGGGAAAACAGAGCAGATCGGAACGTTGATGTGACCTCACTGCTGCTTTGGATCACTTGAGCCCAAAGCAGAAGTTTGTCCTTCCTTGTTACTAATTAGATTGTCTTTCAGGGAGTCTGTTTCTTTTCCCTGTTACCATCATCCCAACAGGGAATTACACTATTAACAGACTATTCTGAAATGAAGGACTCATGAGAAGTAACTGTGTCCTATTTCTTTGCAACCATTAGTTGACTAAGCTCCCCTTCCCCTCCCCAATTCACCATTCAGCTGTGGCTCTACAGCAACAATTATGCAGATTTGATGATAACATTATCACAATTCAGTGCCTTTAAACCAAGAGAATATTCAAAAGCATAAATTTTCACTTGCTCATCTAAAGTAAAAAAAATATTAAATCATCAAGGGAGATCAGATAACCTTAGTCACACATTTTGACTGCACCTTTAAAGGAAGACCATTTAAAGCCTTACTGAATTTTCTATTTATCAGCAATGTGGGTTAAACACATGTAACATCTGTTCTTTATAAACCATTTTAGATTGGCAAGTACCTAGCATGTAAGACATCAGAATAATCTTGTACTTGAGAATGATCAGGGTGAGGAATATAACCCTACACTCAAAAGGTCAAGACAAAAGCCCCCAAACTTCAATTTACTTCCTAAAACCAAGCTCAAACTTAACTGCAAATAAGTCATCAAAACCTCCTGCAGAGTCACGACCTCTTCAGTACAATAATCTTTTCTTTTAATGTTTTTAACAAGAGATTTTTTTACTGTTTTTTCTTTGCTCAAACTGATGAGAGAAGGAGGTAAAATAGTAGAATTCCTCCATTTCACAGAAATTTGGGGAAATAAAAATACCATTGGAAAGATAAAAGGTTTAAAGAGCTGCACTTTCTCATTTGAAACTAAGATTCACAAAGAAACACCTAGTGTGGAATTTCAGTGGGTAAAACGTGTCTTCAAGGTGCAAAACATATTCTGTATATACACACCAACAGAACAGTTCCTACAGGCTTGGAAGGGAGGGCAGGGGTCTGGAGAACATTCTGGATATGAAAAATAACCATACAGTGCTTTTTTACAGCCTCTGTACAACATGCACCACTTCAGACTCAGCACCTACATGCTAATTATTTTCTAGAAACTCACAGCAGGTTAAACTAAGCCTGAACTGAAAAGATGTAAAAAAAATGCCATCCCAAACATGCCAAGACATACTTGGCAGAGAGATTCTGGAACGAGCCTGAGTACCAGCATCACACAGGTGAACAGTGTGACTGCAGGGACCCTCCAGCTGTGAGACTGTCACAGAATGTGCCCACACCTGCCTAGGTCTGAGCTGAGATTGCACAGGCCACTCCAACCCCAAGTCTGAGCATGTTGCCCAAGCTTACAAACATTCCTTAACTAACAAGCTTTATCACCACACATTCCTCCCTCCACACCAATTATCTGAGCCATGCACTCCTACTCTTGCTCCACCCAACACATTTTTAGCCAAAACACTCGTATGAAGCCAGTTATTGACAAGTCAGATTGTGACTAATGCTGTGAACTGGCACACAAATTAATGACAGGACTACCTTCCAAAACTTTCACAGCTTTACCTAGAGCTCATTTCCTGGCTATCAGTGGAAGAGTTGAGTCTTAAAATACCTTATCTTAAAATATCTGTGGATATTCTGGAATTAAAAATTCCTGTGCAATGTAAAATTAATTTGATAACTGTAACGTTCTGTTTGCCATCTGCCAAACTGGGAGGGGGCTGTTTGATGTCTGTCAGACTGCAGAGGAAAAGCCTCTTTGACTAAAGCTAAACATGTAACTCTATTTCTCTTTCCACCTAACAAATGGTCAGGATTCTTGTGGAGAATGAGGCCTATTCAAGAGCTTAAAAAGAATCCTATTATTAAACTAAACAAAGAATGTTAGAAGTCAATTCTCCTACTGATTTTCTCAAAAACTGATCTTGTAAAGCAAAGCTCAAAAGGGTCTAATTCTTAAGGAAGGTGCTCAGGCACTCACCTCTGACCTCCAATTAATCCAGGAGGTAAACCCTCTGGAGGATGTTACACAGACAATTCAAATAAAGTTTATCAGCATTTATATTTGTGGCCTAATTGAGTAGATGGTGTTAGAAAGTGCTGAAACTTTTGAAAGACATTAAACATTGTACTCATAAAGGTATTAAACAGTATGTCATGAATCTGAAGCTTTAAAAATAGGGTAAAGAATCTCATTTTCTTTTTAAATGTCCTTAGTTTTGGCATTTGACAAGAGTAGCACTGTCACTTACATGGACATAAAGATCTTCCAAATCTATGAGATTATGTTGCAAAAGGACAGCAGCGACTCTGTACAAGGAGGAAGGTGTTTCACCACTCGGGTCCTACAAAGGACAACATTGCAAATTTAAGTGAAAAACAATTAGACCACTGCAAAAGGTTATGAAACAGAAATTACCCAAACTTCAGATGAAACATATTAAGCCACAGTTCTCCTTGTTATCACGTTATTTACCTGCTACTTCTCCAAAGCCACAAGACTTAACTGCAATACACAATCAGTATTTTCAGAAACAAAAACATTCAACTACTATCACACCTTGCGGTGCTTGCAATGCAATTGCTAATTATACATTTAAATAAAACCCTGAATGTTTCATCAAATATCCACCATGACTCCCCTGCAAACATGCTCTTTGCTCCTGGGGACAAGTCTTTTGCTTATAAGGTACAATCTCTTTGTTTATGCCAGTATTTATATAACTACAGCAGTTCAAGTGGAAGATACAAAGATTGTTTTCAGTTCTTTTAGGGAACGCTAAGCATTCTCCCATAAAGTAAGAGACTTCCATTCAAATAATGAAATTACTGCTTTTAATACTGGAAATTTACTAATTAATTTTTAATTTCTATCTTAAAAAAATCCTGCAGAAAGCCTGTTACAGAAGTACTGAAACTGAATGAAGTTCAACATTGCATATAACCAATCACCAAACCCAAAAATTAGGAGCAGAAATACATCACCTGATAAAATTTGAATTTGAACCCAAGGATATGGCATAGAGTTTGAGGTTCACACATGTACATGTAAGACTCTATCAGCGGTACAAAGAAGTCATCATACTCAGGCCTGCACTCATAGACTTCCAGGATAATATCCAAAACTCTGTTAGGATCAAGGTTGAAACATCCTAGTGGAGAACAACAGAGTAGAGAAGTTTAACATTGCTAATTTTCATCTTCATTCTGTTTCTAAAATACATTAATTATTTTAATGCATTCTTTTCAGTTAAAATTGAGCCTGGACTTATAATCTGGATCATCTACAAATACAGCACTGATCATTTTGACTTTGGGGGAACATTCAGTAAGTAAAAACTCAACGTCACTAACACTACAATGGCAGCAAAAGGCATGGGCTGCTGCTTCTCCCTTTGTGTTGGCACTTACAGCCATGCAGTCACACAAGTCTGCCAGGTAGTAATTATTTCACACCCCAAAAACTGTTCTGGTTTGAGCTAGACCCTGATCCCCCTGCGTGTGCCCTGTCAATTCAGTGTTATTGCCAGCAGGAGGGAGAATGGTTTGTTTGTTTTAAGGGGAGCAAGAGCAAGGATTCACACCAGGTTTGCCGATGCTGTAATCACACCTGTATGATACTATCAACTTTTCCACCAGAACTCCAGGAGACATGCCCAAGACAGAAATATTACTTGTATCCAAAAAATCCACACGGAGACTATTTTTTTCACTGTGCCATGACAAGTTTTATCCAGACACATCAACTATGCAGATATATAACTGCATCAGTCTTTGCTTCCCCAAACCCATTTCCATTTCACCAGAACCTACTGCGAGTCATTACTTTAAAAGAACTGACACTTTGTAGGAAGTCTATTTGCAATTCCTAAAATTCCAGAACACAGACAAATGTCTTGTTAATAAAATTCCTCAGACTGATTATATTTTTTACTGTAATAATTAGCAAAACCATTCTCTTCTCTAGATGCTTTCCAAAACAAGTCGTATTATGATGTGACACTCAGGCAAAACTCTGCAATAAATGACAAATTATTGTTTTAATAAAATAACAGCATAGCCTTTTGCCCATTACTGCACTGGCACCACATGAAACAGGCACTGGTCAAACATCCATTTTTTGTGTAGAACTCTTTATTCAAAAACAAAGTGTAATCCTGGGCAATTACAGGTATTTCCTGTTCTTAACTTATTTTGCACTTTGGTGTGACATTCTCATCAAGACTCAGCTTAGAAACATGAACAAATCACTAAAAGAACAAGGTAAAGGAAGAACATTTACTACTCCTCTTTTCTCTTCATAAGGAATCACTCATTCAACTTCTTCAAGAATAAAAGAATATTCATGCATTGAACTGAGTACCTTAAACAGCAAAAGACTTTGTTATGCTCCAATCTGCCTGCTCAGATTACAAGCACATCATCAAAAGATGCTGCTAAAATGAATCAAAATCACAGCATATTTGAGGCTGTACCATAAATTCAATATCTAAATGAAGTTTGCCTACAAAACATTCCCAAAAACAGAATCAGGAACCTCCAAACGTCCTAATTCTATCCAAGGTGATCTACTTTGTGTAGTTATGAGATCATATAGGAAAATCAATGCCCATATTCTTTCAATAAATTCCTTACCTATTAAAGATTTGATATTTTCAAGGATTAAATCACTAGTCATATTTCCAGATAAGTCTTGACCCAGTTCTGCAATGAGCTTTGCATAACCTTCATTCTCCTCTCTTAGCAAATTGAACTTCTGTTGCTTATAACTGCAAATAAACAGAAATTAAATACTGTTGTGTAACACATATCCAGTGAAGCCATTTGTGTCCCATCAATTTGTCATACAAAATGCAGATTTTGAACACATTTTTAAGAACTTGTAATTTACTTGAGCTACTGCAAAAACTACTGAATGCAGTGTATGAAGACCTGTATGGCAGCAAACCCTCTCCAAACAAATGCAGCTGTTACTTCAAATGCAGCCCACTGAAAATATTATGCTTACACTTAACAGCAAAGCTTGGCCTTACACACTGTGCTGAAGAACTGCTCTGTAGCAGCCCATGCTTAAGGACCTGTTCTAGTTTCAAGTGGTCTTTGAGACTGAAACGATGGATGCAGAGACAGAAACCAAATGTACATCAAAAAAACATAACCCATGTTGCCCAAATAAAGTAAAATAACTATGTTTGCTTATTTATGAAAACAAACGCCTATGCTTAACTGATGCAACAGCAATAACTAAGTTTCTTATTCTTTGTAAGTTCACAAGTCATAAATAAAATTAAATATTAACCTGCATATATGGAATCACTGTAGCAAACACCATAGGTAACATGAAAAATATTTTATACTTCTCAAGAGTTTGAAAACTAAGGGCTAACAAAGTTCCTTTGTCAGTGACAAGTTAAAGTGCAACAGAACACATTTCCTAAACAAAACTGAGTATCTTTGAAGAAACATTGGCAGAAAACACTGTTCCCACACTAATTACCATTGCCCCTCCCCACCCACTCCCCAAACCATCCTTGCCCCAAAACTTACAATAGTTTTGTCTTTATTTTAACAGATTTTTGATTGAACTGTTGAGACTGCTTGATGAGTCCCAGTGACTCCAGCGTTTCTGGATCTAAACGCTCCTTTAGGACAGTGTCAGATACAAGATACTAAAAAAACACCAAAAACATACACCAAATTTGTCAATTACAAAGACCTAGGAACTGTATGATTATTGCTTTAGGATACACATGCACTCTGACTCCAACAAAAACAATTTCATGATATTAAATGGGTTTTGTTTCAAGCACAGAAGTGGACAGAACAGAAACTATTAACTGAAACTGCAATTTTACAGTGGTAGATGTTACAAGAGCATCTTGAGGAAACAAGCCCTGGAGTCCAATTGCTGGTTACCAGGTATACATGGCACACACCCAGGCATATTCCCACCAATAGCTGCATATTTACAAAGCCTTATACTCCTTTTTGTATTCTGGGAGAAAAGCCTGATTTTCCTATGCTGAGCTGTCCTACAAATCAAGCTTAGTGGTTAAGATGCTACTTCTAAAGACAGAAGAGGTTGCAGAAGGAGAAGTGCAACTCCAAGCATAATTGAGTAGCAAAATTTCTGTTGAACTGACAGGTAGAAACATTTAAGTTCTCTCAAAACTCTTGAAAGAATTCAAGGGAGAGCTGTATTATATTCCTCTACCACTGCACTTTGAAGATGAATTTTTATATTATTGGGTCATTTGTGAAAACACTGTGATAGTCTTTTCTAGAGGGGAAAAAAAAAAGGAAGCAAGCTCCAACACTCTGACTTTTCTTGTTAGATTTTGACATGCAATTTTGCCAAAAGACTTCCTGGTTGCTACTTACCAAACAGGCCAATACCAGTTGTGTAAAATGATCCCTCTTATTTTTTTCTTCTAAACAACTTGTTTCAATATCTACAAAAGAGGAAGAATGAACACAAACAGTTTGTAAAGAGAAGCCATGCCTTACAGACTTAATGAAGTTTCCCAAAGAAGTCAACAAGCAGACACACAAAAGCTGCATTTCTCCAAATCTGCTGTAATGCAGAAAGGAAGGGAACCCCACTTACCTAATATGCAGAACACATCAGCGAGGATAGAAGGCATGTCTTCTCGAAACTCCTAGGGAGGAAAAAGATCCAATTTAACAAATACAGAATTCCAACATACACACTGAGAAAATTCTTATTCCACTATATAAAACAATAATAATAAAGTTCAGAATAATTAAGAATGCATATCATTTATATTATTAATAAGTCATATTAATCATGAAGACGCTTATTGACTAATGTATAACAGAAGAGCTGTACTAATTATTGCAACATAATGAAACACTGTAACATTTTAGTTTAATTTAGAACTGTATCCCGTGACCAAGCCAAAAAACCCTCCACTTCTCCAGCCCAACTGAGCTCTGTGAGGAGCAGCCTGTACAGTGACCTGCACCTTCTCAGGCACCAAACAGGTTACCATTTCCTATAGCAACTAAGGTTCTTAAGGAAAATACTCTTTTCCCCACTTTCTCCATTTATTCAAAGCATTTTAAGAAAACCTTTTTTTCGAACAAAAAGTGTAATGCATTATTTGAAAGGCTACCACAAACTTGCACATCCCAAGAGTAAAATGGCAGACAGGCACGTTGTTACACTGCTATAAAAACCAGTAGGTGGCATTACAGATGTGCTGCATCAGTGAGTGACATTCAATTTTAGCATTTATCAGAAACTTCAGTCTTCACATGCCCTTAAAAAATCACTTCATTTTTAATTTATGCTGAAATGAACACATCTATTCCTCAAAAAAAAAAGCAGGGGGAAAAATGAGACCCTGCCAGACTATATATATATCAAGTATACACAAATGAAGAACTTGACAAGAATGACTTTTCAGACGTGGAAAAAAAAACCTCTTGAATATCATCCTGCTTGGATTTTATATGGACTTCTATAACAATGTAAAAACTTAGCAAGTACACAATTATTACAAAAATATACTTACTATGACATCACCAAGAACATTGGAAGCTTGATCATGCTTCAAGTTTCCTCTGACAACATGGTATGCCAGCTCATACAAAGCCTGCTGGATATCTGCTGGAAGAAGAGAGATGATTAAGGCACATATGAGGCAATCCCTGCTCTGACTGCAAAAGCAATATTGACAATAACACTGCAGACTTCAGACACCCTGTCAGTAAAGGGGATATGGTTCTCTTACCTATGAGAGGGGATTAATTTGCTACTGCTTATCGATTAAAATTCATCACCAGTCTAAGTATTTCACACAAGGAGACAGTAAGAGATGACCCCCTTTATCCAGAGTTTATGGAGTAACTGTGAAATGGGATAAAAAACTACAGTCCTGCAGGTAACAACTTGAGTCTTGGCAGTTGGTTTTACTTTATAATTCATATAAATATCATATTCTACATACATAAAAAGCATTCCAGCAGTTTTTCCTAATCATGTCTCATCACGGATATGCTTTCAAAAACCATTTTTCTTGGAATAAATAAAATTTAATTGGAGAAAAAAGTGCTTAATAAAGGTTTATTTAAATTCCATTTTTTAAGGAAAGTCTCCTATAACTCAGGAATGCAACCTTACAAAAGCTTGTTTTAAGATGAAGCACTAAGCAGAGGTACTGCTTTTGAGAAAATCCTACGATGTTAAACATGGTCATTGTAAATTATCTGTGGTAAACCTGTAAAGTTCTTAAACAATACATCACAATGTTGTTACACTTTTTACTATATGAAAAACAACAAAACCTCATGTTTTCATCTTGCTCTTGTACCACGTGGTTTGCTCGATAAACAATATTCAGTAAAGAAGTTGCAGATCTTAATGCCTTAACCCAAGTACTCACTAATATGGTGACTGCAGACACCGCAGCCAAATTAATCCCAAATTTATCTTTTTAAATAGGCAGGGTAATTTCACACTTGCATACATTAGTGTTCATATATTTAACTTTTAGAATAAAATCTCACTGTATGTTGAGTTTGCAAAATGCAATTCCATTTTCTACCGCAGAGACCAAACACTGGATGGTGCTGCCACCACTCACTGGGGTCAGTCCTGGCTGTGCATGTTTGTATTGGCTCAGTATTTGTAGTATTTGCCTTTAGCACACTCTGATGATCACCACATATGAACATTCCAAGCACACACATGCAGAGAATCATAGAATGCATTGCGTTGGAAAAGACCTCCAAGATCATCAAGTCCAACCCTTGGGCCAACTCCACTCCCTTTACCAGATCATGGCACTCAGTGCCACAGCCAAGCTCAGGTTAAAAACCTCCAGGGATGGGGAATCCGCCCCCTCTCTGGGCAGCCCATTCCAATGCCTGAGCACTCTCTCTGCAAAGAATTTTTTTCTGATCTCCAACTTCAATTTCCCCTGGCAGAGCTTGAGCCCCCCGTGCCCCCTTGTCCTATTGCTGAGTGCCTGGGAGAAGAGACCAACCCCCACCTGGCAGGAAGTTCCCTTCAGGTAGTTCTAGACAGTGCTGAGGTCACCTCTCAGCCTCCTCTTCTCCAGCACAAACACCCCCAGCTCCCTCAGCCTCTCCCCACAGCACTTGTGCTCCACTCCCTTCTCCAGCCTCGCTCCAGCCCCTCAATCTCTTTCCGGAGGTACCACCATCAACTGTTTCCAGGCTTTTTTTTTTTTAATTTAACTAAAATCAACCAACAAACTAACCAACAAACTTACCTCTGAAACCCACATCATGGTTTTTGTTTTCGCTGAGAGCACGACACAGCTGCACACTGAAATAAAAGAAATATTTAAAAAAAAATTGTTAGTTACTAACATACATGCATAATTATTTTGGGAATTTTTTTGTTATTGTTCTGGCTAAAGCAGCTTTAGATTCAGGCAGTTTACATGGCTGACTACATTTAATTTTTCCAGACTGAACCCTATTTCCGAGAACTTATACAGTAAAGAAACACAAGACTCCCAATAAATCTCATACACATATAAATTATACTTTAAAAAATAGTCTTCCTAACTTTACACATCCTTACACATAGAAAAGTGAGAAAACAGAGCAATTTTAGTTTGCAAATGCAAGTATGGAAGTGCCAGCAGTAACCTACTGTTGTTAGCCAATGAGGAATTTTTTTCATAGAATTACTTATGACTGTGATAGTTTTCAAACTCTGGCCTGTAAAAAACTTTCAACATCAAACTATGTGCATGTTTTCCTCATGCAACGGTTTATCAACAGAAAGACAGAATTTCATCTAAGAGAATCCACTATAGGATGAAAAGACCTGTCACGTTCTGTTGTCACTGGTTGCTCCACAGAAGAGCCATATGTACAAAGTGCACCAAGTACCCCACAGACTGTTCCATGAAATAAATAAATAGTTGTCTGTGTTACAAAATAAATGATTAAAGGCCAGGCTTCTACACTACACTGAGAGCTGGGAAATGGTCATGGCCTGAAGATCCAAGGATGTTCCCTTTTCTCAATCACCACTGTCACCTCAGGGTGAGGCTTCAAAGGCAGTTTCACATTTACAAGTGACAGTTTTTAAGAAAGGGCAGTGATTTACCTGTATTATAACAGACACCAATGAATATTTTAAGAAGCTTTGTCACATTTGTACATTTTCAACCAAAAATTCACATATTTTTTCAAAATATCTTTCCCATGCAGAAACTGAGGGCAGTATCAGAGCTATGTCCCATTCCCACATGAGAAGGCAAGGCCACAGTTCCCTGTGGGAGCCACTCAGTCTCAAACAAGGCAGGTATGCACCATTGCTGCAGAGCTTATCATGAAAACTAAACAGCAAAAAATAGTTCTTTGGCAATCCATTACTCATTCTATTTGCATCCTATATAGATCACCGCCTCTCTAGCAGGACTAAACAGCTGTTCCAGCAATCAGAGAATTCTAATTAGCAAATATAAGGTATACACACCCTTTAAAAGATAACTGGAAAATGGGAAGTTTCACACAATGTAATCAGCAGAAACACAGAAGCTGAGCAAAAAGCAAAGGTTTGGCTAAGATGTTCTAAATGCTATCAAAGAGAATGCAGTGCATTAGGAAATAAGCAGAATAGAGACAGCAAAACAGGAGAATAGGTATTTTATTTTTCATGAATTGGTAAGTACAAGTTTTTTTTAAATAATAGATTCTTCTTTTCCCCAGCTGTCCCCAAAGAGTATATCAATTCAATATAAATCAATGAGGGTACCCTACAAGGACTCATTTCTGAGCTCTGTACACAAATAACAGTAAAGTGAAACATCTGGTTCAAAAAAAATTATCTGAGATGCACATTTTGACCTCTATGCCATAAGGTGGTACCATCAACCAGATTACATGAGCAATAACCCTGTCTGCTTGGACTGATGAATTCACTTAAATACATATAAATACAAAATATGACTTTTAACCTCTTCCTATTCCCTTTCCAGAAGTACCAGAGAATCAACTTCACACTACTTTAAGACATGAATCAATGTAACAAGAAATTCAGTATTTAAGATGAGTCTCCAAAACAACTTGCTTAATATTTGGAATTAGAACCCCATAACTATTAAATTGGGGGGGGAAAAAAAGCAAAACAAAAGAAGGTCTACGAATTTCTTTCTGTGCTCATACTCTTTTCTCCAAGCACTCTCTCGCCAAAGGAAAATGCCCTTTTCTGCAGGCACTGCTGGGCAGCACAGCTGAGCTGATTTCCTGGCTTGTTGCTCCAGAAAAGGACACAATCACCAACACTTCTTCCTTCTCAGCCCCACGGTTCCAGCCCTCATGTCAGCTACATCAGCTGAACCGAATAAAACTGGCAGAAAGCTGGTCAAAACCCAAGTCTTCAACCAACCAAGCAGCTCACCAGGAGGTCAGACAAGCACCACGTGATTGAAGACAGGGCAGAAGCCCCACCTTCCAATAACAACCAGCTGTGAAATTAAGTTCATGTAGTCTCAGCTGAGTGCACCGTAATTTAAAATCAAAATATCTGAACCTTCACAAGAATAGAAATAATAATGTTGGTATAGTCTGTTAAGAGTTCATTTGCAACTTTTATTGTTCTGCCCTTGAAGCTCATTACTGCAAACATCAGATGGAGAACTTCCTTCCTCTGCTAAAATACATCCCTCCATATGAGGATAAAACTGCATGAAAGAACAAATTCTGAAGCAGTGCAAGCACTTATTAAGCAAGTTTGCACGGCAGAGCCAGCGACTGAACCGAGGCCTCCCAACTCATACCCCATGTCCTATCACCTCCATTTCACTCCCACACAGGGATTAAAGCAGTAATTATCCCAAAGTGCATGTGCCTGCTAACATTTAAGCATACGCATAATTTAACTGATGTGGGTAGTTCTCTAGTTGAGATAAAGTGCAATCAGTTGCATTTTGCAGTCAGGATGGCAAAACTACAACTGGACTGCTTTCCTGACTCTCAGTCCTTTCCTTGCAGGAGGAATGTTACAGTGCTGAGTTAAAGTACCAAACATGTTGGGAGTGGCTGAAAGATGATGGATCCTCAAAATTTCACATTCACAGAATGTTAAGCTTCTTCAGTTTCTCTTGGGGCTTATTAACACATTGCATAAACTGCCAGGCAAGTACTTTATTAAGCCCTCCATCCACACTGAAGGCTCCTGGGTATGTTCAATCTCTCAGGAAACACGGTCAGTGTTTGCCATCACATGTGCACTGTCTGTGTCCACACGGGCTTCGGTCACAGACCAGCATCTTGTTGTGGGAGACACCACACAAACAAGTTCTCTACAAGGACAGAACACAAACAGGTCCACAAGGAGTCCACACTGAGCAGCACAAGTAATCACCCTCAGATTCCAGCTCCAGCTGTACAGAGTATCTGGCAGTAGCAAACACAGGAACATAATTTAATAAACCACATTTATACAAAACAAAAAATGACAGGTAGATGAGCACATCCTGATCAATGTATAGTGTTGGCAGCTAAGAACAACTGAAACTACCACATTAGATACATTTAAGGATTTTTATTAGATATTATTACACATCAGTATCTTGATTAATTCAAAGCTTGTAGAGTTTTGATCAAGGTCTCTTAACAATTTTCTGGAAGCAAATGGTCACTGTTGCCTTACTAATTAACATTATGGCAGTCTAAGACACAAAATCCTTACCTTCTTTTTGGATACTACTGTTAAATCATGACAAGCTGATCATATGAGCAAAACTACTACACCACTCAAAAAGAAAATACAAGAAAACACAGAGTAATTATCTCAAGCCTCTATTATTAATCTCCACAGAACATGAAATGTCAAATTAAAACAAATCATTTACTTCTCTCAATACAGTTTCATATTCCTCCCAAACATGTAACTGTGTTTTCATTTAGGCATTGGTAACTGCCCAACACTATCTCAAGTGATCTGGTCAGATCATGGAAGCCATTTCATGCTCCAGCAACTATTTTTTCCATAAGACCTAATATTGTCTTTCTAATTATGAAGAGTTTTTTCCTGTAATCTTCACCTTTCAAAAAAGTTGCTATTTGTGTCCCTGTGAACAAGCCCACCACTTTGCTTCAAACCAAACCCCTTCATACAGAAGTGAATGCCCTCTGACTTCGTTTGTGGGTTTTATTAGATCAGGCTTCCATAAATTAATAAAAAAAAGGGAAAAACCTTCTAAATTTTTGCAAATCCTTTATTTGCCAGCTATTCTTCTTTTGCATTATCCCTTCGCACTTTTCTAACTTATCATTATAATGCACCATCTTAACTTTGAACCACAAAGCCCAAAACTGGACTTAGGCCTGGACCTCATTCATGTTTCTGAGCATATTGGCATTAGATGAATAATTCAATGAAAATAAGAAGTATCATTACATTTATTTTCTTTTTAATTTAATATTTGATAATACATCATGTGTTGCATTTTGAAATTACAGCATCCTAGTTTTGTTTTCCTCTAGTAACACAGGAGATGGGAAGTTTTGGGAAAAGAAACACGAAGTCACACAGTGAACTCTCCCAATAAAGTTAGTTTCTTAAAAAGTTCCCTAGATACTGGCTACAGATACATACTTTAGGTTTTACAAAGTAAGCTTGTGCATATTCCTCACGTTTATAAAGCTACCACTGCAAAACCTGACAACTGTTATCAGACACAATCATGTTTCTTTTAAAACAAATGGCCTCTTCTGCAAACTGCTCTTGAAGTCGTGCCTGGAACTGCATTTAAGCAACATTCCAAATGAAGTGCAAATGCCACAAATACAGGAATTTAGTTGATTATTTTGGTTCTTAGGTCCTACAGCAGATGAACACTTTCTTTCCACCACGGTTAAAAAGCACTGCTCTAAGGGGAGGGGAGAATCCCAAAAGTCAAAAACTGAGATAACTTGCCTCTTACAAAGCTCAGAGTGATGAGAATTCAACGTGGGCAATGCAGTTGCCAGTGTATGATCAGCTACGGCATTTCTGTCCTTGTGCAAACTCCACACAGCCTTTCAACATGTTTAGCTTATATACTAAAATGAGAATGGTTCCATCATAATTCAAAAGAACAACTACATGACTATAAAAGGGGGCCCCTTCACTACAAAATGGAGGATTTGGAAAGAACAGTGTTTTGTGCAGGGAGCCACTGCATTCTGCAGTTTCTAACCCACTACCTTTTTCTTCACACACATGGAGTGTCATTACCAAAGCCAGACAACCTTTTGAAAAAGATGAACAAAAGAAAATCACAAAATGAGCGACTGTCAACAAGCATTTCTCAAAGTGATCCCCTAAACACTTGTATTTAAAACTGTCGTATTTTTTAGTTACAATAAAAACAGAAGTGAAATCAGGGCACAAAACCCTAAAGTTAGTACACAAAGCAGGCTGTTAAAGCCAACAGAGAAACATGAAATGGCCAGCTAGTGAATTATCCCCGCAGAAACGCAGCAGTCAGTCAGTTAACTTGCCAAGATGGCCTGAAACAGACACACCGAAGGCCCCGAACGGAAGGCACACCTGGGCTGGGTCGGAGGCCCCAGCCAGACCCCTCGATGCACAAGGGATACTCTGTGTGATAGCACAGGCACGACTGGCTGATCCTGCCGTGCCTGGGTCAAAGAACACAGCGCCAGCCCCCCCGGGATCGGTGGAAGGTGGGAACGGCGGTTGAGGCCTGCACCGAACGGGCAGCACCGTGTCCCCAGCGGAACAGGAACGTGCCAGGGCCCGCATTACCCCGGGCGGAGGTTGAAGAGGAGCTCGGCCCTGCCAAACCGGGCCCGGCGGCGGGAAAGGGCGGTCGGGGCGGCGGCAGCGCCGGGCCCAGCTCCGGGGCCGAGTGTCGGGCCGGGCGGCAGCACCGGCCGGGGCGGCGGGGCCGGAGGGGAGGGCGCTCCGCCACACCGCGGCTTCGACCCTCAG
>VWZD01012667.1:1057705-1128490 GCA_013396695.1 Sakesphorus luctuosus
CTGCGCGCGGGGGCGGCCAAGGGGCGGGGCCGGGCTGTGCGCGTGCGTGGGAACGGCGGGGCGGGAGCGCGCGGGGCCCGCGAGGGGAGGGGGGCACAGAGCGAGTGAGGGGTCGTGAGACATCCTGTGTGCATGTGCGGGGCTCTGACCCCCCGCCCCGTGTGTGCGTGCGGACTCTGACACATCCTGTGTGCGGGGCTCTGACAACCCCCGTGTGTGTGTGCGCGCGTGTGCGGGGCGCTGACCGCCTCCGTGTGCGTGTGCGGGGCTCTGACACCCCCCGTGTGCGTGTGCGGGGCTCTAACAACCCCCGTGTGCGTGTGTGTGCGGGGTCTGGCACCTCCCGTGTGCGTGTGCGGGGCTCTGACACCCCCCGTGTGCGTGTGCGGGGCTCTAACAACCCCCGTGTGCGTGTGTGTGCGGGGTCTGGCACCTCCCGTGTGCGTGTGCGGGGCTCTGACACCTCCCAAGTGCTTGTAAAAAATGGCTAACACTGTGAATCAGATTAATAAATACCGTTTAAAAATAAAAGGTTTGTATACAGAATGATCGTGGGGCATCCCAGCGGTGTGTCTGTGTGTGTGGGTGTCATTGACTGGTCCTCGTCCCTGATGCTTTTGTGTGTTTTCTTAGTGTGGCACGTCTTGGCATCGTGAGTGCACCAGGTGCTGTTGGCCAAAGGTTGGACTTGATCTCAGGTCTTTTCCAACCCAGTTGATTCTGTGATCTTTGTTAACTCTCTCCAGGCAGTTCTCTGTTCTCTTCAGTTGCTAATTGGGATATAAGGGTTAAAAACACCCTGTTTGGTCAGGCAGCACACGCGTTTAATCGTTCCAGACATTCCTCTTGCCTGTCAGGACATCTTTGTTTCACCTGTCTTCTCAGTCTTGTACTGCCTGCTCCTCTACTAGTGCAAATCATTTCACAAATACGATGAAACTTCAGAAAATGAAGAATTTTAAATAAAAATAAATAAGATGAGGCAAATACAATGAAACAGAGGAAATGGAGAATTCAAAATACTATCAAGAGCTGAGGCCTCAGTTCCCCTGTGCCTGTGGCAGTGCCAGCACTGCTGTGCTCTCTCTGCTCTGTGTTCTGCACTTTAACCCAAATGAACAGCTTGCAAGCACTTGGTGTAAAAGTGTTTTTCCCCTCACAAAATAGCCCTGATCAGAAAGTCTGTAGAACTTCATCAAACTCGTAACTCTGCCTGAGGAAACAGTGTTGTTTGAGTTGCCATGCCCAGGCAGTCCCTGCCGCTGTGCACTGTGCAGGGTGCGGGTGTTGCTGGGCCGTGGGTACAACACCTGCTGCAGCCCCTGAACTCTGCACTGACACAAGTAATAAAGGAGACAGATTCTCTGCCTCCTGTGCTTGTATTTTCAATTAAATACCACATTTCGGGCATAGCATATGCCATGTGATAAAAGATAAACTCAGTTTACAAGTGCCTAATGTATTCCTGATGGTTTATTTTTTAAAAAAATATTAAATAAGTATATTTAAAATACATGTATGAATGATAAGAGGCACAACATTGCAGGCATAAGGAATAGCATGAGAAGGTGTTACAAGTGCATGCAATAGGTGTATTTAGGAGACAAAAGACAGAAACAGAAAACAAGAATCTAGCAACAGGTACTATGAACAAAGATGTGTTTAGGCACAGAGCTGTGTACGGTCTGAATGGGAGATTTTGCCTTCATCATTTCACAGACAATTTTGAGTTGGAAGGACCCACAAGGATCATCGAGTCCAACTCTTAAGTCAATGGCTCACATAGGGGACTGAACCCATGACCTTGGCATTATTACAACCAAGTTTTAACCAACCAAGCTCATCTCAGGGTTTCATGAGGATGAAGAGAGACTCGTGGAGAAACACAGCAGAATAAAGCCATCAAATCATTACAGGACCAAAAGCATAAATCCCAATTTTACTCAAGGAAACTAAGACACTTCTTTCTTGACGTATATTGGTAACAGAGTGGAAGGCCAAAGATAAAAGATATTACATTCAGGGTAGAAATATATGTAACAGAAACAATTTTAACACCTAATTGATCATAGCCCAATAATAAATAATAGCTATTACATCTATGAGAAGCATGTATTTTTGCTTGCTATGTTCTTGCTTTAAGGTAACACTTCAAAATAAATGTTATTGCTTATGAGTTCTAAGTGTTGAAAAAGTCATCTCAGGTCAATAACAGCAACTTTACATTTCTCTTCATTTTAACACAGGGATGTTTGTGTCTTCATATGGAATCACAGAATCATAGAATTGTTTGGGTTGGAAGGGACTTTAAAGATCACCTTGTTCCAACCCCCTGTTGTGGGCAGGGACACCTTCCCATAGACCAGATTGCTGAGCAAATGCAAACAGCACAACAGCAGCGTCTTAACTGTAAATTGCAAAACTCCAACTTCTTTTTTACTTGGATTCTGTAATTCAACAATGGAACATAACAAACAACAAAACAAAGTACTGTAAGCTGAATTATGGCCTTACCTAATTGCATTCAGTTTTAAAGTGGACGAGCTACTCAGTTCTAGAAAAGACAAATGGACAGTGTTGCATCTTCTTGCAAAATGCTGACTTGCTTCTACAAACCCTGAGATCCCTTGACCATCACTGAGAGCAATTTCACTAAAATTACTGTTTTTCTTCTCTCTTGGCCAGAGCTGTGAACTTCTTTGAAAGACCCTGTATGGTTTATTTTTAAATGCTGACTCCATACCATGCCAATGCAGTGCAATGCCAGCTTTTACTGTTTCAAAGTATGTGGATTTTTGCAGCAAATGCCTGTGGTCTGGGTCTGTGACAGTAATACAGTGCCATGGGGCACTATCCGGTAACATTCACGTTTTAGTTTGCAACCACAATAATTGCTGACACAAGAACAGAATTTCAAAGATGTTAAAAATGTAGTTGGGGCCATAAAAACATTTTGCAAAAGGTCAGATGCTCCCACTGCTTTCAGGGGGGATAGTGGAACTACCCAGTTTCAGTATGTTTGTCTCACAGCACTCGCCCGCAACTTTAAACCTACAAATACATTTGCATATCTGAGTCTTAGAGCGTGCTCATTTGAAATAAAGTGTGATACAGTTTTAAAGGGATGAGAGTTTTAAGGGGTTTCTCATGGTTTCTAAAGATTCACAAAATGAATGTCACTGAAAGGAATTTTAGGAAACTTTTAAGTGTTGTAGATCCACCATTCAACAGTGGCTCAGTTAAAGAGTATTTACTTATTGTAGGAGCTGGGCTATTAATTAAACAGCTTATTAAATACTTAAATAATTATAGAACAATTAGGCCTGAGATTAAAGTACAGTCAATTATTGCCAAACAATTTTACTAAATCACCATGACTACATTTTCTGTATTGTTTATATATTTTGTTTACACTGAGTGGAAGAGTGAAATTGTGAATGGTAGAACTTCTACAGTAAATGAAATGCATTAGATGTGGGCACTGATATGTACAGTTCTTTTGTGTGGTAGATATTTAGGAAGTTATTTACAATCCATTTAGAGGCTCTTCTGATGAACATTTATGCTGGTGAGTAATTTTACCTGCTGAGACTTGCACAGACTAGACATGAGTAAAGTTTTCATCTCATATAAAAGTTTGCAAAGTCATGTCCTAAATGGTTACATTTTTTATATGTAAATACATTGATTTGTAGCTCAGAATTATTTGCACATTTTTCAATACATTGCAGTTCTTTGTTCCAAGTTATTCTTTTCAGGCTTTTAATTTAAAAAAAAAAAAAAGGAAGAATACTAAATAAGCATGAGTGGTCAAACAGTTTTCCTAGAAGTCCATACAAAGTGGAGTATTTTCTCAGAAATTATTAGCAGATGAAGGACTACATATTTCTGATTTCATGTTTAGAACTACAGCATAGAAAAAGGAATGAAAAGCAAATATAACAGTGAGGTTGCTCAGTGCCTTCACAGAGCTGTGAACACTCGCAGGGAGGTGACTTGATTTCCCTGTCCTGCTGTTTAAGCACTGAAATGTTTCTTCCTTGTGTCAAACTGGAATTTTCCTTCTTGCAAACTACCTGTGATGGGTTTGATCCATAGGTTTGATCCATGGGTTTGATGGGTTTGATCTGCTCTGAGAAAAGTCTGACTCCACAATATTTCTATAGCACTATAGAAAACATTTCATTATAGGATTTATATAAAATATGCTCTATTTAATTAAGATGCATGGTATATATATGACTATATGAATAGACACACTTTTTATTAAAAAAATGTAGGCAAAGCAAAATATTTTGAAAATAAGTATCTACCAATTCCTCTTCGGATTAATATATTATTGACACAGAGTAGTTTTAATTCAAGGCTATAAACTTATATTTAATTTTTACTTATCTATGCTTTTGTAGTGGACATCTTTATGCAGTGAAACATCTTTCTCAGTACCACCTGATGTTGGATGAATTGTGAGCAATACCTAGGTTAAAAAATAAGACTTATATTTTAGTTGTATAAAACAGCCCTTATAGTTTATTCTCCATCTTTTCATGAGGCTTTTGTGTGCTATAAAAAGCATCATGGGCATCCTAAGATTCGTATAAATGAGTCAGAGAGCCTTGTTAAAAGCCAGGACAGCTCTATGTTCCCTTCTGTTATTTCTACAGGTTCACTTTTACCTTTCTAAATAATGGGATAAAATAAAATTTTGAAAAGAGGGAAGAATGATGATGACTGCAAAGGCAGGGTATGTCACACCACAGTCTTAAGTCACCTACTGTGCTTCTTGTCTGAATAAAGAAGTACTCTGAAGGTTTTGTCCCAACTACATTAAAGAAAATGCCTGTGTCACCACTATGGTAACAGCTGGACAGCAGCAGGAGGTTATTTAGCTTGATGGCAAATACAAGGTTTTCCAGGGTGTAGGACATTATCCAGCAAATACATGGCTGTAAAAGTATCAGTGGTAATTTAAACTTAGAAAAATTTATTTATTCTTGGTTTTCTAAGTAAATACTACAGACACCCATTAGGAGACCCGGAAATGTACTAAAGCAGAAGAAATAAAACATCCAACTGCTCATTTCCTCTGTATTAACCCACTCCATGGATTCATATGACAAGACACAATTTTAACAACTGACTGCCTTGGTTTGCTTTTCATGCACAGACATTTAAGAATGACTGTTTCAAATAAAATGCGCTTTATTATTTGGCTTATCATGTCCATGTAAGAATTAATTGTCCTAAATTACTGATTTTTTTTTTAATCATTCATTGTTTGATGATTGCTCTTGTTCTTTTTCTGGAGACATTTCCTAAATTCTCACACAGAAGATAAGTGATACAAAGAAGGCAGGCTTCCACATTTTCCAGATGATTTCCATTTGGTAAATGCTGTTTAGGCAAGTAAGAATAGCTGGTACCAGTTGTTTCCATTCCTCTGGGCAACTGAAAAGAGAAACATTCTCTGACAGCGATTGTCAAACACTTCTTATAACGTTTGGAGTTTTTTCATAGCTAAACTCAGTGTCAGTTCATCATCTCAAGCTATAAAATGTCCCAGATTTAATTAAGATCAATGGATGTTGAGGATCACACTGTTTGGGAAAGGTTTGCTTGTTTTCAGCTCACAGAAAGCAGTGTAGTTTCAGTCAGAGCTGTTGTTATTTGCCTTTGTTACCCACCTGCCAGCACAGGCAAGAGCCAACTGCAGGCTTAGGTTCCATTTCCAAACCCTGTTGACCTGGAAGTCTTTTGGTCAAGGCTTAAGTTGTTTTTTCTCTGTATGTTCATGCAACCTGTTGGTGAAAAATGAAAGGCAGGAGGACTAATTAAACTCTTCCACATAATGCCTGTTAAAAATGGTGCTGGGAGCAATGCCTGGAGTAATGTGATTGGAACAGTATTTGATAGGCAGCAGATCAGTTATTTGCTTCAGAATGTTTCACTTCTTCAATGTGTATTTCTGTCTGATCAGAGTGTATGGCTCCAGAGGGTCATGTTTGGTTTTTTCCTGATTAGCATTGACAAGGAAGGACAAAAAGACCCCACAAAATCTGTTTCAGCAACAGCTTTGAACAATGGAGAAGTTTACAAATACAGGAAAAAGCATAATTATATCTTTAATCACAGTCTCACCAAATGGCAAATGTTAATGCAGAAGTAGAGATCTATGAGGCACTGCTGGGATTTGTTTGAAGGATAGGGACAAGCTGTTCTAATGGGCTTTACTCCCTGCCTGTGCTGGAACTCTTGCATGGACAGTTCCTGTTTTCCTGCTCTAAAGAATGATGGCACAATAGAAAACTAATAAATTCATCATCATCATGGCTGGGCTTTGCAAACAAAGATTTTGGAAGGGCTTTACCCACGCTTGCTGCAGGCGTGCTGGAGGCTAAAAAGGCTGTTGCAGGATAGGCATGTCTAGTTGAAAAAGGCACAACAGAAAACTAAAAAATTAATTAAGAAACATTTTGTTTTCCACGACATACACCTTCCTAGCAAAGGCCTTATCAAGATCAGTTATTGGGATTTCAATATAATAGCATGTAAAGTGTGAAAATATGAAAAATCCCTAGGAAATGTGCATGTTTTGCAAGCTGAGCCGTGACATTATCACTGCAGTGCCATTAAGAGTCTTGCAGTGCTTCCTCAGTCTGCTAATGCAGAAAGGCAGAGAACAACTTGTAAAGCAGAGACTCCTGCGCTCACAGCTATCACTCACTCATTGATCTAATAGCTGGATATTCTTCAGGACAGGTCTGTATTGTTACACCTCTTAGACAACACACATATCCCAGAAAATGGAATGACTTCCTGCACTCTGCTGACAAAATCCCTCTGGTAACCAGCCCATCCTCAGCCTGTGGTCACGCATATGGAGGGTTTGTTGCAGCAGCTCCCTGGCAGTGTCTCTCCAGTGCTGGGAGAGCCAGGCAGCCCATGCTGGTGCTCCAGCAGCTCTGCAAAAAGTGCTTAGAGCTTGTGCTCCTGCCCCTCTCCTCTGCATGTGTGCAGTGGAACTCCAGGCAGCTGGAGCCTCCGAGGAGGTTGGCTGGGTGCTGGTGATGCAGGAGTGTAGGAAGCCAAAGTTTACAAAGTGACCACTTTCCAGTGGGTGGGCAGTGCCTCCCAGAGCTGTTGGTGTGGCTGCTGGACAGGCACTTATCCCAGGCACTTATCCCATGGCATAGGTGCCTTGTGCTGGTTTATTGTGAGAGATAAGGGCATTTATTGGTGCTTTGAGCGAATACGAAGGTTTGAAGGTAAACCCTGAACTTGGTAGGTCAGACTCTTTCCAAGACAGTCCACACCCTTGTTTGGGTTGTGTACCCCAGATACCAAGTATGTTAAAAATTAAAGTGTGTCTGTGGGTAATGATAATCATGTGAGAGAAATCCTGAACACCAACCTAAACTTGGGGTTGGCAGACTGGTAGCAGTCAAAGAAGCTACTTCTGAAACTCTTGATCCTGAATGCTCATTCTTGATCCCAGCCTAGAAAGCAGTCTGGGGCATTTTGTCCATTGCTCTCTGTTCTGCTGGTGCATCACTTTCTGGTAGTTTGACTCTGAGTGTGTCCAAAGGCAGAAGATACTTATTAAATACACCTGCCTTTGACATGTGAAGAATATACTTTTTAACCTTCTACTTAAGCAGCAGTGTAAAAAAGTCAAGAACTACAGAAAAGTTTGCTCAGCTAAGATTTGCATGGTCATGTTGAGTTTCCCCCATGTATAGTAATTCTCAGACATCATCAACAGGATGTGGGGAAAACGAATGACCAAAGTGATCAGTTAAAAGGGACATGTTTGTCAACCACAGTGTTTGTCGTTGCTCCTCTTTGCCTTTGTCTCCTATGAGGGTATAACATGGAAGCATGCAGGGAATAGGAAAGCATGCAGGGAATGGGAAAGCATTGCCCTGAACTTGGCTTTTCTTCTGCCTGTTATATCAGACTTACATAGTATCTGTGTGCCAGCACTAATATTCCAGCTCGAAGGAATTATGAATAGAAAACCATGTATGTGGTCATATGCCACAGGTTTGTTAAGTCCAAAGTCCCGGCTCTGGATAATTATTTCCTTCATTAATCAGTTCAAACAGAACAGAAGTAAATCACTAGTTTCATGTTTACCATTTTCCTCTTCGTTTGGCATTTATCTTTGCTTGCCTGTGCAGTGAATTGTGAAAGAAAGTAAACACCATTTGTCCCTGGTTTGACACCACAGGCAAGTGAACTTATAAGTAGGCATCAAAAGAATATTTAGTTTTTACATGCTTAAATCGAACTTTTCCACAGGGCATGTATTATCAGGTTCAGTATTGCTGCCATTATTTGACAGTTTTAATTTTAATGAGGAGGCATTTTGTTGCATTGTCTGATCAGCAATGGATTTGGAAGTTATAGGCACATTTGTCCTGCATAAAATTTCATTGCTGAAATTCAAAAGGTTCATCATGTTTTTTCAACTTTTCCTGTTTCTGTACTATGATGATACCTCTATTTATCTCAGACTTCCCTTGAGACTTTTTCACTACCTTCATGAAAAATGTAATGAGAATGATGTCTATCACTGCTTGCAACAAAAGGAAGGAAAGAATATGCTGTAATAGTAAGTGGTGTGGATAAAGGGAGAGAATGTCATACTGTTTTAGAAGAGAGAACCAGGTTTGATCTCCTGTGGACCAGCATACAAATGCTTGGCTTTCCTATCAAATGACTGCATGTCTTTTTCCAATGATAGCAAGAACACTGGATGTAATTCACGGGGAAAGGCAGCTTTCACAACCCTGTAACTTATCAGTTATTTGATTTTCTATTGTCATGTTCATGAGAAAATGTTCCTAATCAAGGCACTGTTTTGTCATTTTTCCATATTTGATTTTCTTTCTCTGCTGCACCCCTGAAATTCCAGCTCTGGATTGCATAGCTTTTTTCACTCCATTCATTAACTCGATACTAATGGTCCAATTGATTAGTCAGTGAGATGAGTAGGAAATAAATTACATTATTTTCTTAGGGAATATGTCAACAAACACATTTTCCCATATGAACTTGTGATCCCTTATTGACACAAGCATTGCTCGCCATTGCACACCGAACACAGGGAAACTCTAACATTTATTTAGTCTCTACATACATATTCATTAGACTTATGCATAAACACTCTAAGTACATTGTTAAGCAATTTAACATATGCTACTATAGCTAAGTTACTTTTACAACCCTAGTGATAACCCCACCATAAATTCTGCTCCCCTTAGATGTGGGAAAGTTTAACTCTTGAACTTTTGTGTTACAATTCATGTGGTCTTTGACAAAGTTATAGGAGATAAAGTGATTTAACACTATCCTGTTTGTCTCTCCATATGGGTGTAAGTTAGAATTTTTGTTTAATTGGCTGGCCGTGTTTCTTCTGATGTCACTATAGCAGCTCCAATAACTCATTGGTTTTACTGCCATGAATCACATTCATACTTCTCACAGTATACTATAGTTATAATAACTAGAAGCTTTGAATCAAACTGGGATTTTAGTAGGTGCTGGACAACAAAGTGAGAAACAATCCTTATCCAGAAGGGCTCTGAGCCCTGGATCTGCAAACATTCTGGTACATCGTGTTATTACACTTCTCTCCTGATACTGTTCCAGACAATCTGCCACAAGACTTTGGAGATACATGATCTGGAAAAAAAATAAGTCACTACTGTTCAAAAGCACAGAGGGAAACCAACAATGTTTGATGGTGTTGGTCCAGTAGCTGAGCTGTCTTGAGGATAGCAGGAAAAGGGTTCCCTATGTACAGCCAAGTGTCCAAATGTGTTGGGCCAGCCATGAGGGCTAAAACAGAGAAAAAGGTTAATGGGATATTTTGCTGTTCAAGACCATCTCAGTCTTAGTCATAATGTTTACATGATTTTGGCTACGAGTACCCAAGAAAAACAGCCTGAGTTTTCTGTCCTATTTGGACAATTCTAGTCCAAAAAAATTCAGGTTTAACAGGTTTAAGTCTTAACAAGCTGTTATTGTGCAGAGACAAGAGGTGAGAGCAATGGGAGCGCAGGGACTGGTCACGGCCTGGGGAAGATGTGAGAGACACGAAGGGGCTGCCGGGGAGGCCGAGGGAGGAGCGGCGAGGGCGGCGCAGGCCGGGACAAGCTGGGGATGGAGGGGGTGAGGCGGCGGCGGCGGAGGGGCTGGGTGGTTTCAGAGGTTTCAGAAAACTGAGGGCTTTGAGGGTTTGAGGAGTTTCAGGGGGCTGAGGGGGCTGCGGCGGCTGAGAGGTCTGAAGGGACCGAGCGCTTTAAGGGACCGAGGGCTCCGGGGCCTCCCGCGCTGCAATTCCCGGCGCGGCCGCCGCGCGCCGCCCTGTGCCGGCTGTGCCGGGCCCGCCGCGGGGCCTGCCGGGAGCCGCCATCNGAGGTGCCGGGGGAGGGCCGGCGGGTCCGCCGCTGTGCCCCGGCCCTCGCAGCCCCGGCGGGGGTGGTCCTGCCGGCTGGGCGTTGCCATGGGGACAGCACCGCCACCGCCGGGACGGGGCTGCCCCGCACCGAGCCGCGAGCCCGCACCGACCCCCATGCCCGCACCCAGCCCCGACCGCCGTGCCCACCCCGAGCCCGCACGGAACCCCGAGCCCCGCACCCAGCCATGCCCGGCCGGCTCCGAGCGGGACCGCCGGCGCTCTGTGCTCTCTGCGTTCCATGCTCTTTACAAAAGTTGAAGGAAAAATTTGCGCTTCTGGTCGCCTCTGCTTGTTTTGACATATTTGAATATTGTCTCCCCTTGCCCGCTCTTTTATAATTTTTCTTTTATTAGACCCATCAGACTTGCTAGAATGCCTTTTCTGCTTCTTGGTAATAAAAATGGAATTTTGTTCAGTTTTGCTTTGTTAAGATTGCAGTAGTTTTTAAGAATTCTTCAGGGAGAAGTTCACTCTGGCAATACGTTTTTCAGCTGTGTTTGAAACTTCCAGCAGTTCTTTTGCACAATGGTTTTGTCTTTATGCATATATGCTTCTCTTTAAGTGTATTTGTGCTTCTGTACTACTGTCTGATGCTCCTGTCTTCCTGCTAGAAGCCCTATAAATGGTTGTAAGTACTCACTTCAGTCTGTAATATCTGTCTTGTTTAACTGTTATTAATCTGCATCTGCTATGAAGCACAGATGTGTTTGCAGTGCTGCTTTCATTATCCCTTCACTGCTACAACTGCTGTTTTCATTGCTGTGCTTTGTGTAGCTAACTGGGAGCATTCTGTTTCTTCAGTGAACACTTTAAAACTACAAGGTCTTAGGGTGGACTAGTTTGGAAGGAAAAGCAACCAACTACGTGAAAAATCACTTTTTTGTCAAATACTTTTTTTTTGAATCAAATACCTTGACCAAGAACAGTAAGATATACATTAACTTAATCTACTCATTGTTTGTCCTGAAGTAAATCACCATAAAGCAGAGAAGACAACAGTGAAGTATTCTCTTTAAGAAAGCAAGTTTGGTGTGATAGATTGGTTGACTAAGCCTCTCTTCGGGTATTTTTCAGTTTTCAATTGCTTCATTTTGCTGTCTGCTTGATTGCTTTGCAGTGTTCTTTGAGGTCCTTTAGAGAACCCTCAAGTACTTCCTTCCGTAGCCAGCTTGGCACCCACAGCACTTGCCAAGAAGGGCAAAGGAACAAGTTAATGATTGTTCTGTGCCTCCTCTGACCTTGCCCTTTGTAACCAGCAGCAAAAGGGAAAGAATTCTGATGAGGGTGGTTGGTTGATTGATTGTGGGATTTTTGGACTACTCCCACTGATATGGGGCAGACTTGGCATTTGTTATCAGAAAAGTAAGAAAATGTGAGATCATATCTCGATTTTTAGAAGTATGAAGATAATTTCATTTCAGGCCGTATGCACATGTGATGGGGCTCCTGTGTCTGTTGCTGCCCTCCCAGAGGGGGTGAGACAGGGACAGGGAGCTGAAGAGTTCCAGAAAACCCAGTTTATAATGAGATACAGAATTGCCTGAGAGCGAGGAGTCTGGATCACGGGATTTTATTCTGCCTGCTGTTACAGTCTTCTTTTTGCTGCCCTCTAGTTTTTAATGCCAGGATTTTGTTTTGTTTACTTTGGATTTTCTGGAGTATCTCCAATTCATGTCCCTTGCTAGTTTTAGTCAAACATCTAAATTTCAGACTTTCCCTGACCTCAGACTCATTCAGCTTTAGAGTATGTTTTAATTTGGATGTCTTGATAAAGAGGGAGAGAATTTAAAAATTTTTTTTGGCAGTAGTTTTGAAGTTGTGCCTTCATAAACAATGCTGAAGGTTATGTGAAAAGGAAGATTTTTAACCTCTGGGTTTTTTCTACCAACAGGAATGTAAATACTGGAATTTGTTCTAAAGATTGGTGCAAAATAAGGATGAAACCAGTATCTGCTTTCATTAATCTATTACTATACTTGGTCAGATTGGATACTAATTTCTCAGGGAAAAACTACTGTAAGTACCTTTTGTATTTTTTGTTTGTTTGTTTTTTGCCAGAGTGAACAACATTTAGTCATTTGCTGCTTTTTATTTTTCATAGCATGTGGTCTTTTTTGTGGAGTTCTAATCCAAAATACTCTGAATGCCATGACTGAAAGTTGTGCTCTATAAATAGCAAAGATTTTTGAATGTGAAAAAAGTAGCTGCTTGTGGAGACTGAAAGGCTGTTAAGACTGAAGAAGGCAGAGCTTGAATGGACTGTCACTCCTATCATATAAAGTGTAAAATGAAGCTGCACATCTCTTGCAGATCATTGTCCTTCCCCTCCTGTGCTTTGAACTGTCTCTTATTATGCAGAAAGGCAAGCAGAGTGTTTTCAACAGGTGCAACTTTCATTTTTGGTACAATACTATAATTATAATTAGTCCCCAAGTCATCCCAATTTCCTGACAAATTACAGAGGATAATTCAAGACAAATTTCCAAGTTTACAAAACAATGAGGTCTGTTTGTATAAATACAATATGTATGGCCAGACTGTGTGAACTACAATTTGGGCAGGGCTCTCCCCACGTGCCCTTCCAGCCTGTGCAGTGGATGTTTTAGGTGAGGCACAGCGTGCACAGAACTGGCCCCACTGTTTAAGTCCCAAGGTCCATCTGCCACGGCCGAGTGAGCTTGGACAGTGACAGGGAAGTCCTTGGGACTGTCACAACACCCGGTACTGACCGGTGCTGACCCTGCTGAGCACCCGAGATCTGATGGGATGGGATGGGATGGCAGGGAGGCTTTAACTGCCAGGGGATGGTCCCACTGAGACTCGAACTCAGGACCTTGGGATTCAGAGTCCAGAGTGCTCTCCATTACACCACGGGACCGCCCATAATAAATACTATATATATATATATATGTATATATACACACACCCACACATGTAAAATATAGATGCCTATTCTTCTCATTCTTTAATGGCAAAACATTCAAGCCAGTGATAGGATACCAGGATGCTGCCTCTGCCTCGGGCTGCAGTTGACTGATGGGGCCAGGAGCTCAGGGGCTGGGCAGGAGCGCTGTCTGTCTGCAACCCCAGCACTGTCTGTGTCTGCCCCAGGGAATGCCCTCGGCAGGGGCGAGGCAGGAGGTGCTGGACTCTGAGCTTGGGTGCTTTTGCAGCTTGGCTTAAGAATCCAAGCGGTTCAGCAGTGTTGCAGTGGCATTAATCATGTTGCTGTAGCTAAAGCTCTGTGTCATTGTATCTCTCTGATGAAAGATGCCTTCTTCTCCTGTATTTTTCTTCAACTAAGTTTAAAGGATTTGTAAAAGAGTGTAACTAAATCTGAAGCACAACTCATACTCAGGAAAGGATATTCAACACAGGGCACTGCAAGTTTGGCTGTTCCCCTTACTAAACCCTCTTGACTGGGTAATTTTAGGGTTTTTTGGCCAAAGAAGCAGTAACTTACTTTGGCTACAGCATGCCAGTTTTTCCTGTAATAGCTGATATTTAATCCTTCTGATACATACATCTAAAGTTCTAAAGTTCACAAAAACTTTTTGGCTTTTTTCTCTGCCCTTAGCAGATGTAAATTTGTCCCATTCTTACCTACTGACAGCACTGCCATGAACCCATTTTTTATTGTTTATTGCTCTGTTTCATACCCATATTACTTCTTCATGAAGAAAAATACAATGTGAAAATAGTTTTCAAAATGGTGTGTTTCTGTTGGCCTGGTTATGTGCATATCAAAGATGGGGAGAGTGTAAAAGTCTTTGTGACTGAAGTAAAAAATTAGGAGGATATAATAAGGATATAATAACCTATAACCTTGAGCAGCTGATTGACTTCCTGTGATGACAGACCTTAATGGGAGATTAAGTAGGACCTGTTTGAAGAACAGACAGATGAGGCTGAGCTGATGGGTTACGTAAGCTTTGGCACTGAATCAAGGCATTCTGTAGATACAAACCCTCTTTCTAAAATAAAGTAAAAAGAATCTCTAAGCAGAGGGGTTTTTTTAAATGGCTATTGATAATTAGATATAAATATGCTAAAATTTGTAAAGACTGTTCAAATAAATCCTATGTTTCTGATCATTTTAATCTTTGTAAGTACACTTTGAGTTAGCACACACCTTCCTTGATCTAATTGCAGCTGAGCAGGCAGAAACTGAAGTTCATTGAAGTGACATGTGCATAATCTGTGTGTCAGCTGGTACAGTATGTTCTGTTTGATATTTACTTGGTGCACTACTCACATTTCAAAATTCAGTCAACAATGAACACCAACATTGCTCTTACACTCAGCCAGGCAAGGCGTAGAAGCCCCGTGTTTATGTACCCTTTGGTCAGGAACATGAGGCTGTGCAAGGAGGTTTCTGAGCTGGATGTTACTGCCATGCTTGTCATGTGGACAAGTTAAAAATAACTCCTTAAAATGCCAATCTGTTTTAGGGTTAGGGATAGAAATAATCATATCTAATGAAATATACTTGAAAGGGCAAGTGAGTTCTGTACTTTTCCTTTGAAGCATTTCAGATCTAGGTAATATGATAATGTCATATTTTTGCATGAAATCATACCTGTTAATATTTTTTAAGCTGAATTAAACCTGTTGTCTTGGCAGAACCAACTTTGCATTTTGAATACGTTAACATATTTTGCTCTAAATTTTTGTCTTTTTTTCTGAAACATAATCAATAGACAATATAACTTGGTAGTTTAGCTTGAAAGTGGGTGGCATCTTGTGACAAACAGCCTTCAGACGTTTATAAGCAGGATTAAACTTGGCTCATCTTCTGGAGGCCTTTCAGGCTAAAATAGATTTTGTTTACTCACTGTATAAAAAACTTACTTGATGCTTCAATAATAGTTAAAATATTTGGGTGTTATAAGTTAAGATAATCTTTAACATTTCTGGATGTTCTACTTTTAATTCACATGTACCTAATTAAAACCTATGCAGAAAGGCTTAATTAACTTCAGCATACATAAAGTATACTTTGAACTCAGGTTTGCTGCTAGTATGTGTTATAAAGTCTTGTATACCTGTTTTAGGTGACTGTTTTTTGTGAATTTGTTTCTTAGCCATAAACTATTCACACATTTACCATCAGTCATTTTCCTTCTGCAGTTAATACCTGTCTGAGTGCTGTTGTGGTGCAGGATATTGCTCTAAATCATTGCTCCAACGAACTCGAGTAAGGCAACTGCTCCAATACCTGTGCAGAGTATTTGTTCAACTGGCTTTGGTAAAATATCTTCTTTATCTTAAGAAAAACAAATCACTTCCTGGAGTGCATTTGTGTTATACTAAAGCTGAGCAGGTCATCTGTGATTTGCTACAGTTACCAGAGAGGTGTAAAAGGCATTACCCGTTCTAAGTCTGGCTTACTCTGCTTCTGCAAGGTGCTCCTTGTCAACAGGATCTGTCCAAGATAGCATAATCAGACTGTTCTGGTCATGAAGTAAGTACAAACTAGGAAAGTTAATAAGTAAAAATTAAAACAGGATGAGCTTTTTTACTGTTTCTGAACTAATTTCTATATAAATAAACCAGGAATGAAGACGTACTGCTATTCATACGGTGAAAGCATGTGCATTTGTTCTGTTTCTTTCAATGGGCAGTTTGAGGAATCTCTGAAGGATCTGAGGTAGGCTTTGTGTTGTTGTAGCAAGTCTTTTAGGCATGCAGATAGGAAAATCAGTATGCAGCTCACTGTTTTTGAGTAATACCAATCCTTTTGTGAGTGCAGTGTAGTAGTAATGAAGATAAATGCATAAGGTCACTTGAGATCTTTACAGAAACAGTTCTAGAGGCTTTAAAATAAGATTTTAAAAGAAAGCATGGACGTTTAAACTTTTATTATAAAAATCTATTTGTTTTCTATAAAAAAATATGTGTTTTGTGACAGCTTTCATATTACTACATGTAATTACTGCTTTGGGGTTTCTTTGCCCTTCAAAGTCACAGTGAGCATATAGGTCACATTTGTAGGGCAGTCAATGTAGTTTATTCCGAGGCTATTTTTGAGTTTGCTAAGCTAAAACAGAAAGCTACAGTATAATTTCCAGTGTCATTACATTAGTCATGAACTGACATACAGAAGGAAATGAATCTGGTGCTCAGAAGTCCTGTGATTACACACAGCTCCAACGTCACGTTTTCTCCACCTGCTTATATGTTAATTATCTTTGTCATCTTGGCAGCGGATGCAGCAATCCTGCAATGCACTGGCATTTTAATTTCCCCCTCCCCCTTCTCAACTCTAAAAATGGTTTTGTCCTTCCTGTAGGAGCTAAATCTGGTATTATGTAAGCAATTATTATAAGGTCTGCATTGACCTTATGGAAAGTATAATCAATATTAATGCAGGTATTGAGGAAGCTCAATTTTTGCCTTAGACAGATGAGGACTGGAAATAGAAAATGGAGAAGGACACTTGTTCAAATAAATATATATTCTGTTCTTCCCTATATGGCTTTCTTTTTGCTAATTGCTGAATTATTACTGCTTTGTGCTAAGAAGTTCATTTGAGCAGTCTCATAATAATTTAATTTACCACTTTGAGACGTGTATGAGCAACAGCCAAGGCCTTCTAAGTCAATAATATCACTGCACTTGAATTTTTACTATGCTCTGACTGTGCCATTTGTGGTTCTTGCACAGGACCTGCTGTAGCCAAGTTGCTTTCTGTCATCCTTGGGAGGTGGGGCTTGTCTGAGTGCTCTCAGCAGCCTTTTGGGATGCTGGGCAGGACTAACAGGAGTCACCCTGAGAGAGTGTAGGCAGCAATAGGAATGTGCAACAAGTGGTAAGAATGACTTTCTTCAGGAAGGGAAGGGAGGAAAAGTTGAAGGGATGGCAGAGGCACAGGAATTTTTGGTAAGAGAGTGTTGGCAGAGCATGGACAAGTGGAAACATGCTGGGCATGAACACTCGTGTGGGGCAGCCCCTGGTGATATTAAAAGCAGTGCATAGCTCCTTGTTAAAATGCCCCAGTGAAATACCTAATAGTTTATTTCACAAGCTACTTTGCTAAAAGGTAAATTAAGGTATGTTGTTACAATATAATAAAAGTACAAAAGCTTTTAATTTTTTTTTTACTTAAAATTCTACCTGTTGCTACCCACCTGTAAAGGGCAGGGGAGTCATGGCCTTCCTATGGGGGTAACAGATACCTGTGTTTGAGACATGGGCTCTAAAATCTTGCAAATCTGGTCAGATTTAGACCTGTATTTTAAATTGAGTAACTTTGTATTTCAGGTTCAGAAGCCTTTTGGCAGGATTTTACCCAGAAATTTTGTTAAATATTTTGTTGATTTCTTTCTTGCAATCTTTATTAAGAAGTAGAACATGTTTTTGAAACTATAAACTGGTGTGTTTTCCAGGTAAATCTTTATAGGCCTGTAAAACATTTTGATCTTCCTGCCTTTCTTTACATATACAATCTACATTGTTTTGGTTTTAATGTTTATGGTGTTTGCCTCTGCGTGGCAAGTAATGAATGGGTGAGGTGGGAGGGAAGAAGGGTTGTTATTTTAATATCTAATGGATGGTAGTTGAATTTAGCCAGTTTCCAGCTTGTATATGGGTATGATCTGTCCTCTCTGTGAGACTAAAACATACATTCTTTGTTTAGGACATCTGAAGGAGAGCCCTGTTTGTGCAGAGATGACGTGCAATGTCCCCCATGATTCAGAGGCTTGTGCCACTGACACTGACGGTGACCAGGAGTGGGCACAGGAATGCTGTCGACTGGGAACCTTCGCTGAATTTCCTCCTGGCTGTCCAGTTTCAGCATCAGCACTGGCACGAGCTGGCTTTGTTTATACTGGAGAAGGTGACAAAGTGAAGTGCTTCAGTTGCCATACAACTATTGAAGGATGGGCGTCTGGGGATTCTGCAGTTGAGAGACACAAACAACTTTCCCCAGATTGCAAATTTGTTACTGAATCCGCTCTTCTGGAAGATGACGTGGATCCTGTTGCCCAGCACTACCAGCACAGAACTGAAAACGGTTCCAGTGACTCCGCCCTCCCGTGTGCTCTGGATGACTCTGATTTGGAGGCAGATTACCTTCTGAGGACTAGGCAGGTTGTGGATATGTCAGATATTTTGTATCCTAAAAACCCTGCTATGTGCAGTGAAGAAACAAGATTAAAGTCTTTTCACAACTGGCCCCTCAGTGGCCAGTTGACACCAAAGGAATTGGCTAATGCTGGATTTTATTATACAGGTGTTGGTGACCAAGTGGCGTGTTTTTGTTGTGGTGGAAAACTGAAGAACTGGGAACCCAGTGACAGAGCTTGGTCAGAACACAAGAGGCATTTTCCTAAATGCCTTTTTGTACTGGGTCGGGACGTTGGAAATGTTTCAAGTGAATCTGTTCCTGATGAATTTGGGATAAGTGGTCTGAACAATGCACAGCACCCAAGGAATCCATCTATGGCAAAATATGGGAGACGTTTACAAACATTTTTATCTTGGACATACCCTGTTGACAAGGAGCACCTTGCAGAAGCTGGATTCTATAGTGTGGGTAAGCCAGGCCTTAGAATGGCTAATGCCTTGTACAAATGAATTGTATATGAGAAAGTATCTTGTTTTGGAAAAAAGAGGCATTTTAAAAAATTCTAGTATGGAATGATTTTCCAGAATTTCTTTACTCTGTAAACTACTTTTCACAGTTCTTGTGTAAAATTATATAGATCATATCAGATATGTTCAGCAGCAAAGTATAAACTTGATCATAAATTTGTTTTTAGCAGTAAAACAGCCAAGTGTTTTCCTTACCTGCTCAAACCCTCATAATACATCTTTCATAATGACAATTATTGGAGTTTGTATTTCTTAAGAATTTAAGTGCTGTCCTCGAGACCTGAGGTGTAAGGGGTGGGTCTGTGCCTGCACAGAACTCTGTGAACAGGACAGTGCAGGTCGTGTGCCGTTTTACTTTGTTAACACATGTCTGCATTATGTCACAAGGACACCAAGAACTGGCCAATGCCACTACTGCCTACTGCAAAAGCTTTATGAAGACAGTGATGCCAGGGGAAGAGCTTTTACTCTTAGATGTGTACTCTTACCTAAGTGATTGACTTAGATAAGACTCCAGTGTCTCTGTGCATTGGTTTCCCAGTTAGATGGAATTGCACAGGGCCATTCACCACCACTGAAATTCCACCCTGAGAGCTGCTGTACAAGGTGTTGCTCTTACTGGGTCACAAAGAAAAGGGGATTATTGGAAATAATTTTTTGCTCTCACCTTAATTGACTTCTCTCTTCGTAGCTCTCAGAAGAACTTTTTAATCTGTTCCATTTGTTTTACTTGTGGCCATAAATAATACCTTTGATATATTCCTGTATGGGTTATATATGGGCAATATTTGTACCCAGTAGAACTGTTTTTATTGATTTCTTCTTGGATTCCTGTAAGTCCCTAGAGATGTGTGTTGTGAAGGCAAACTGACTGGGCAGCAGCTTATCAGAGCCATGGATGGTGAGGTGATTTCTGTGAAAACTTTCCTGTGGCCTGAGAATGACTTAACCCTCTAGGAAAAGTATCCATTCCTCTTCTCGTTTCAATAAACACAGTATCTAAGCAGTTTCTAGTGCAGTCTTGGCTTGCAATATAGTGCTGGAGCAGAGGGAATGCAATTCTGCTCAGCTGGTTATGTTGCTGCTGCACAGGGCCCGTTGAACTTCATGGGGAAATGGAGGACCAAAAAGGCAAGCAAACATCCCTGATTCCCTGTGACAGGCATTTCAGGGCTTGTTTACCATTGGATTGAGTTACTTGATAATAAATTAGCTTTAGCTTTTGCTTTTTATCTATAATTACTTACTAAAATAAAATTCAGGAAAACTTCATGCTACTCTGATTTTGTATTTTTTAAGCTCAGTTCTCTCCTAGATATTTGTTTTAAGTCATGTGTGTTGTCCCACGTTAAAATGGAGTTCTCTTTAGTTGAAATTGTGAATCAGTACAATAAATACTTTAGTTCTTAATAATGTAATGTTTTATTTGAAAACTTCATGTCATGCCTGCTAGAAATTCTTGTGTATTTCCTCAGGTAATGGTGATCACGTTGTGTGTTTTCACTGTGGTGGAGGATTGCAGGAGTGGAAGGAAAATGAAGATCCGTGGGATCAACATGCCAAATGGTTTCCTGGGTAAGGTATTTTTTACTGTTTTCTTGGTGCATATCTGAGTCTTATGTACAGTATATTGCATTTTAATGACAGAGCATATTAATAAAGGTTTCAGAAGGTTGATTGTGCTTAATATTGTTTAGGTTTGTGAAAATAATTTTATTTTGGCTTATTTGCGGGCTTTATTAAAGGAAAGGGAAGATCTCCGTGTCTGGTTTTAACTGGTCTCTCAGGAAGAAGAATTAGGTAGTTTTTGTGACTATGTATCTGATTTTTTTCTGGTTATCCAAGTGCTACACTGTAATGGTTATTTTTATAACTTCATATATGTCCAAGTTTGTAACTTATACCAAGATATAAAATGACTAAACTTCTGTCACAGTGCAAACAAACCTGAATTAGTCAGTGGTGGCATGGAATTCAAATCACCATTCTGTGTAATTGTAAAGGGGATTGAGGATTCCAAACCCAGAAGTACTTTTTTGTTTTTAGAAAGGCTGACAATGTTGTCTTAAGTCTGTTTCGAGGAAAGGAAGAATAATATATGACTCAGTAGTTCTTACAGGTGGACAGAACCTGTCTGAGTACAAAGACTCAGTTACTTATATAACATTGGTAAAATCAACGTCCTTCATGTGTTTGTTGTCACATTTCTGTGGTGAAAAACTCTCTGGAAGTGTGAGATTGGTATTTATGCATTAGCTGTTCCCTCTTTTAATAGAGACACAGGCAGCTTTTAATGATTAGCCTTTGCCACTCAAAGGAGATACCTTTCCAAGTTTTTGGCTTGGTGCAGTAATGGTTAAGATGTGTTTTCTTGCCATGTTTCACTTCTCTTTATATGGGCACCATTTTGGTTTAGGTTGCTTAAATTACGTCAGATTTGATTATTCCTCTTAGGTCATTAACATTGTTATTTGGGAGTTTGTTGCTGTGTCAGCCACAGTGGCACTGTGTCAGTATGATGTAGGAGATTTATGAAATTTATGAAAGCTTCCAAAGTTATGTAATCAATTTTTGCTGCTTACGTAGTTTTAGTAAAACTAAATATTTTCATTTTTAGGTGCAGATTTTTGAGCAAGGAAAAGGGAATAGAATTTATAAACAATGTTCACTTACGAGACGTGTGTAGTGATTCAACAGTAAGTGCCTTGCATATTTATTGTTTTGTTAAAATAGAGAAAATATTACCATAATTTTCTTACGAAGTTTATGTATCCATCCTTTAATCCTCCTGCTGCTTCTTTCATGGGCAGAAAGTGAAAGGCATGGAATTGTTTTGGTTCTGTCAGTCAGAGTTTACAGATCTCCCAGTTCTCTGTAGCGGGTCATGGATCACAGCCAGGGTCCTTTGGATAGGGTGTATTTTGGGTACTGAACAAGTGCCATTTCTCTTACAGCCTGGGAGCCCAAGGTCTGTGATGAATATAAGTAGATAAATTTTCTTTTCGTATTGGTAGAGCATTGTTAAACTTGTGTGCAGCCACTAAAATGTAAAACTGACAATATTTTAGAATTCTTCCATAGATTAAGGATCATGTAAGTGTGATTATTGCAAAAATGGGTTAAAATTAAAATTTCAAACAATGTCAAAGAGATAACAAAATACTGGTTTTGCAATTGTTTAGAGCAGATTTAATAAATAAGCAAGATTTATTAATAAAGATTTAATAAATAACCAAGATCAAATAGCTATTTTCTGTTTTGTAGCTCTATAGGTTTCCTTCTGCTTCTCCAGAATTGTAATTTTGTCTTTTTATATTTCATTTTTAGACAGAAGCTGCTGAAGGGACAATACTTCCTAAAGGTATCTGTTCAAAACAAACAACTCCCTCTGTTTTGGAATATCCATATTTATAGTGAAGGGAATGGTTAAATTTAAAAATAACCCTATTATGTTTTTAAATAAAGCATGACAGGCAAATTGTTGGATGATGCTCTTCCATTGCTTCTAGAGAACTGCAGAATGAATTTTATTTCTCTCAGGGGAAATATGATCATGGTTTGGTAAATATTGTAAAGCAGAGATTGCTGAGCCATGGACGAGGAATGTACAGGATGCAGTTTGTAACTAGTGAGTCTGCAGCAAGCATGGAATGAGCAGTGCTGTGGGATGGATGTTAAGGAATACTGAACTGAAACAATCCTTTTTCCTGGGGCAGGAAGAGCTGGCAAGGACTAGGAAGCTGAGAAGGCTGAAGTAGTTTGTGTGTTCCAGTATTACACATTCCTGCAATGCTTTTCAAAAATACCAAGCAATAAAAAGACAAGACAGTTAACAGGGAGGGCAGTCAGGCAGCGTCTTCCCAGGGAGTGAGAGCTGTTGCCAGTAACCTGTTCTAGACATCTCTCACAATGCTCATTTATGAGTGAAAATTAAGTTCAAAAATTTTGCTTTTTAAACAATATTGATAAGTAAGAGGAAGGGAAAGGTCTGACATGCTGAAAAATGGTTTCCCAAAGTAGTGTTGTATCTTACCAGGGACACACCTGCTTGCTTGCTGGTGGTGCTGTGTTTTGGTTTTATAAAACAGAAATATTTATTGGTTTCTCTCAACATATGTGTGATTTTTTTTCTTCCCTGAATTGAATTAAGTTAATGTCATGTCACCAAATACTTACTTTTCCCTTGTGCCTTGGAATTTTGGATGAATTTCAGTTAATATTCAGTCACAGAATTTATTATATTATTTGAGATGTTATTTAAGTAGTTGATTCAAACAGCAAATCTAGGAGGATTTCTATATTTATAAATAGATGAGGGGACACTGGGAAAGCTTGGGTAGACGAAAACTCAAACCAGGAGTTTTGGGTGTTTTGAAATGTAGTTTTTACAAGCAGCAAAATTCTCAAATTAGACATATGATTAATTTGGCTACATATTTGCAAAGGTGTCTTAGAGAACTGTAGTTAATACTGTCCAGTAATTAGATTCATCCTTGTTAAATTGCTTTTGTTTTTTTAATTTCTTGTTTTAGATGATCTCTTACAGAATCCTTTGGTACAAAGTGCCATAGCCATGGGTTTCAGTTTGTCTGAGATTAGGAACACCATGGAAAAGAGATTGCAGATGACTGGAGAAAGTCACACATCTGTTGAGGATCTGGTAGCAGACTTAAGTGCTCAGAAAGAAAATACAAGGGAAGAAGAACCAAATGAATTCCCAGTTGAGCAAGATGAGCTTACTCAATTACAAAACCTCTGTGTGTACTTTCATATCAGCTCTTTAGTCTGTGAAATCCTTTTATTGTTACCTGTTTATCCCACCCTCTGATCCCAGCCTTTCCTAAGGTGAAGTTACCATATTGTAACTTAAAATTCAAGAGATTTGTGTTTGGACATTCAAAAAAAAAAACTGAACAAAGAGGGTGTTAAAATATTTGAGTGTAGCAGCGTTTATAAATATCATCTATAAGTCATTTTAGTACCTCCAAAGTGTGTAATACTGAAAGTCTAGTGTGCTTCTGGGATAGGTTGTACATGCTAATGAAAACACCAACATTGTTGTGACAATTACATGTCAAAATACAAGCAAGAATAACTCCAGATGTGGCATCTGGTGGTGAAATGGAATAGCCAGTGATGCCCTGTCATATTTGGTGTGCTCAGTATGAAAACGTCTTAGTAGGGAATTATTTATTTTTCAGAATAAAATTTTGTTTGGGGTAGGAGCATTTTCCTTCTTGGCCAATAAGAAGAATTGTACTTGTAAATGGTGTTTCTTTTCAGTTATTTGTGTTCCAGCTTTGCTGGGACATGCAGGTCATGCTCAGAAAGCCCTTCTGGTGCTTCTGCAAATAGACCAAACCCAGGAGTTCTGATTCAGGAGACTTGTAACTTAAGACAAGTATATGGGTGTCATGTTGGGCAGAGATCTTACCAGCCTACTCCTTTTAATAAGATTTTTAATGGACATTATGGGGAAAATCAACTTGTAATGCATTATTTTGGTGGTTGGCTGTGCAGAGCTTTCCCAGCTGGCAGAGGAAGGTGTCTGAATTTTGCATTTTCACATAGGGCATACTGGAATAATTAAGAGCTCATGTGCAATGCAAAATTGATTCTTTCTGTATGGCAGATTTTTAAGCTGTTTGAAGTATGGGCATTTTGAAAATGGAGGCAGGGAAGGGAATCACATCCTCAGTGTTTTCACTGGGGAAACTCTCAAAAAAAAATCCAAACTTCTTAACCAGAACCAATGAGCCTTTCACTTTGTTGGAGTTTTGGGAAAATTGTCAATGGAAGGTCTGTGAAAAGAATGGTTCCTGATAGAAATATGCATATCCTGAATTCTGTAACTGTTGCAAGCTCTTACAGATCCAGATAGCTGAACTCCTGCTGGTATTGACCTGGGGGATGTGATGAGATGAGAAGGGGTGGGGGGGGAGGAAAGAGAATTCCATGCTGTGCATGGGATTCCTCTGTCTTGTAATTTTTGTTCTTTTTAAGGGTGTGACCTTTAAATCATATGAAACAAACCTTGTCCTTGTGTCTAAAGAGAAAAAAAGAAGAACGAGATTCAGTGGTACTAAGTCTGTTAACTTCTTTTTATGTGTTTATTTTCCTTAGACCTCAGTACTGAAGAGAAGTTAAGACGCTTGCAGGAAGAAAAGCTTTGTAAAATCTGTATGGGTAAAGATGTGTCCGTTGTCTTCATTCCCTGTGGTCACTTAGTTGCCTGTAAGGACTGTGCTCAAGTACTGAGTGAATGCCCTGTGTGTCGTTCAGATATTATGAAGAGACAGGAAATTTTTATGTAGTAGTGAAATACGTGGCAGTAGGGATGCAAATGTTTCCTGCTCTGTGGCTCTAAATATGTGTAATGCGATCTTAAAAATGCAGCTAATTCCAGGATGTAGCCATATGGGATTTAGATTTTTCTGCTGTCAAACTCTATACATGTTTTTACACTTCAAATCATATTTCTTACGTGAATCTTTTATATGTAAAAAGCAATATTAAAAGACAAATATGTATATTTTGTAACTTCAGTTCATAGACCTGATTTGGGAAAGCCCAAGCGATGCAAACCTTTATGTGGTCATTCCTTTGCTTTACTTTGGGATGACTCTGTATGACTGAAAGTTTATGCAAACAGTCCCTGTATAAAATTTGTAAGTTAATTTAAAATATTGTTGTATACATGTATATTATAGCTGTTATTTTAACTTCTTTTAAATGTAATGTAAGATTGAAAATTGTCTTATTTCTGCAACTTTGGTTGTGACATAATTCAGAGAATACACATAAACCTGCTACTGCAATACTTCACCTCATGTTCACTTCTGCTATTTTGTTTGTTTTGATGTATGTCTCCCTGTCTGTTTTTTCTGGTTTGGATGTATAAACTGGCTTCAGTAAACTGAAGTTTTAGCCATCTGTTTTTCACAAAGATCCCTCTCTATATAAAATATACATTAATTTCATTGATTTTTGAGAACTCAACAGAATTGGAGGAGATTTTATGTACCTTGTGCCCTTCATGAGACAAGTGGGCAAGTTAAGGACTATTCTAATAAGAGTCACTTTTAAATACTCCAATTGTTTCCTACTGAACTGGGCATCTATTTTCAATTTAAAAAAGTATCACAGCTTTGTACTCAAGTACAGCTGTTTTACAAATCACTCTTCTTAATTATGTGACTTCCTTGTTTTGTGAAGTACTAATATGTTCTGTGTATGTATTTTTGAGTTCTGCACACTAAGAGATTTAGAATATAGAATATATAGAACATACAAAATACAGCTTTTCACAATAGAAGTTTTAAATATGTACCTTTTCTATTTTTTTAAATCTGTGCTGTGTAATGTAATGAATATATAAAATAAAGTGCAAGTTTCTTGATCAGTGTATTTGATTCTAACATGTAAAAAAAAAATAACACAAGGCTGCTTTCTGTTGTTTTTTGTTTTGTAATTTAACTGTTATTAATGTAACTAGAGTATTATTAAGGATAAGAAATATCCTTAATAATACTCAATAATATCCTTAATTGGAGAGGAAATAAAATCTATTGTGTGTATAAATTAAAGTTGGCTAATTATAAAACTCAAATACATAAATTTTGCTAATTTTTTCTGATAGAATTTTGTGTTACGGATAGATGATGAGTAGAAATTCACAAAGAATTTAGCACAGGTGTTTTATTTTGCGTTCTTGTGCCTTTTGAAGAGTTTAGTGTTGCAGACAAGTCATGCATACAGGGATGTTTCAAGGCAGCTCTGGACTGGCAATTCTGACAGGCTTGTTCCTACACCCCTTTTTACCTGGAGGGAGGGTCTTCTGTGCTCTTTGTGGGAATTGGAAGGGGTTGTGAGCCCATGGGCTGGTGTGTCTTGCCTGGAATACCTTTTTTAGTTAAGGCTGCCAATGGTGTCACCCTGACTTGCTTAAGCAGATGGTTGGTTACCCAACCTTGACCGGAGTCATGTGAGAGGCTGTTCGGATCAGCTGGATCCAACTTAGAGGCTGCAGGACTTGGCAGGAGGCTCAGCAAAGTCCTGTCTGGGAAAGAGATTGACCAAATTTTGCTTTAACTGTTACAAAACTAAATCCTAATAAGAGGTGTAAATACAGTATGTAAACTGTCTGGGAAAAGCTGAGAAGTAGGACACAAATAGAACCTTTTAAATTGAAATGAAGAGCAAACACATTGTCTAAGTAATACTGAAGCAGAGCATAAATGCTTCACATTAAAGCCTGTTAACTTTTAAAAGGTATGCTTCTATATTTTTATATACATACCCCTTACTGCAACTTTTCCTTTGCATTATAAAAGATACAGCAATGTAGCAATTCAAATTGTAATCACTTAGGGATATTAAAGGATTAAAAGCCAGTTAGTGAGATGACAAAATAACTGCTCTGTAGGTTTAGGGTTAAAAACACAAAATACAATTAGAGTTCTATTCAGACTTAATGGGAAAAAATAATTAACATAGTCATCAAATTCTGACAGCTTGAATTAAGAAGATATTTTTTTCAAATTACTTTGATTTTCAGTATCTTAAAGAAACAGAAGAAATTCCATGGCTGCTGATACTGGGCTGAGTGAAGAGATAGAAATGAAGGATGCAAATCCTTATAGTGGAAGCACAAGGGCTTTGAAAAGGAGGTTAGCAGCAGGACAAAACTGCCTTGGGACTTGATTTTTATAAAAGAGTTATCTGAGAGCTATGCAAGATATTCAGGTATCAGTATTCAGTAACTTCTAGTGGCTCGTGTGTAAAACCTTTCTTCCATTTTATTTGTAGCAGCAGAACTGTTTGCTGCTCTGGATCTGTGGGAGATTTACGAGGGTTTTCTATGAGGCTTCCTGGAAGTGTGTTGTTTAGAAAGCATGGAAAGTACACACCTCATTGAGAAACAGAAGGCTAAAACCAGGAAAACCCAGAGAGTCAATGTTTTCATTGCACATACAGCTTTTTCTCACTGCCTTGAAACGTGGAGCCTGAAACATAAGCCTGAAACATAAGTTACTCAGCTGGTTTGTATCTCTACAGAGAAGTAGCTGTATGGACTTTTTTTCTTAATTTGTTTTGGGGCTCAATCCAAAGCTCATTGCACAAGCAAAAGTTTTGAGATTATTACAGCTTGGGTTTTGGTTTTAGATTTTTGTTTTTAGTTTTCTGTTTTGTTGTTGTTGTGTTTGGGTTTTTTTTTGTTGTTGTTGGTTTTGATTTTTTTTTAATTGGACTATTTATACATTTCTTTTAGCATTGTCTGGTTACTTTTGACCACAGTGCTCCAATGTTTATTTTTGTTAGCTGTATGTGCAGTCTGAAGCTATGGGACAAGCTTTCAATGCATTGTTGTTAATTCAAGGTGTGGGTTTAAAGGTACCTTTTATGTTTGTTTTCATTGAAATTAGCAAAGGTGTAAATACAATGGTGGTTGGAATTGAGCTGTAACTGGGTGGGAGGCTGACACAGACACTTGCTTACCCTGTTCATGTGAGACATCAAGCTGAAGGTTGTACCCTGGGATGGAACCTTGCACAGGGCAGTGGCGTTTGCTGCCGCAGCATTCAGTCACTGCCTGGGAGGGAACCTGCTCTGCCTCTCAGGGTGTGCAGGTTCACATGTACCGTGTGTAGGCCCGACCTGAGGGGGAGGTGGGCTCTGCACAGTGCAGAGGAGGAGCTGGAGGTCTTTCTGGCTTTCGCAGCGTTTCTCTGCAGCGGTGAGTGTGTGAGCAGGGAGTTGTTCCATGGTGTTCCTTGTTACCCTCTGCTTTGTGCACCACTGGCTCCTGTCAGCAAGGCCAGATGCCCAAGAAAGGGCTAGAGAAGAACCTCTGCTGCTGCCCCTGAGGCTTTTCCATGCCAGTCTTGGGCAGACCACCTGGATTGGCCTCAGCTCTTGAACCTGGCTCATGAAAGGTGCTGCTCCTCTTCTCCATAAAGTCAGATGGGAAAAGCCCCTCCAGTAACATCACCTTAATTCCTTACGAAACTGAAGTTTGAGTGAATACTCTCCCCTTACTATTTTTGTGTGGTTTTCATGTGTTAAGTTTTACTGAGTAGCTTGAAAACTTGAAGAAAATCTTGCTTCCCCTGTTCCCCTGCCATGGCTTTGCACTGACTCAGGTTGTTGGCCTTCCCATCTTTGTAAATGCCACTGTGTCATTTTGAGAGATCTACTTGTGCTGCTGTACAGCAATTAGTGTGCTGTAATTACAGTGTGGCTTTCTGTGAAGAGGCAAATGACCTGTGGTAATAAACAACCTGTGCCGAAATTCAGATTTTATCTATCATTTTTTTTTAACCAGGAATTCCTATTAAGCAATACTGACATCAACATTACAGTAAAACTACAAGTGTTAACTCAGAGAACATGTCTCTGTGACTAACTTATCAAAAAACTTTGGACAGGTAAGAGGACAGTACATATTCAGTTATAAATGGCTTGGATAAACAAAACTCCAAGGAAAATCCAGAGCAAAATGGTATTAATTATATTGTGGATATATCATATTTCAAGCCGGATGAAAACTACTTGGTTGCTTTTGGATCCTTATTAATTTACAGTTTTATAGCCTGGATAGCTATTGATGTTGGCTGAGATGAATTGCTTGATAAGTAAGAATTACTGAAAATGTATTGAGAGATACTTTAATTAGGGTTTTGCTCTCAGATCGAAAAATGGTGCTTACTGTCAAAAAAATTAAAACCACACTTGCAGAGTCCTACTGTGAAAATATCTAGAGGAATCATTACAATAATTACTGAAAAGCCAAGTTTAGTATAAATGCGTATGGTCACATCCAAATTTTGTAGAGGGCATTTATCTAACCTTCAGAGATTAAAAAGACGGCATTTAAATTTATTCATGTTACGTCTTTTTGATCTTGTGAAGTTAGATCTTGCTGTAAAGCTCTTGACACAATTTCTCCTGTGTAACTTCATTTTGCGGCATATGAGAGTCATCACTTAATCCAAACAGTTAATCAGCTGAATACAAGCCTTTCAAACATGGATGTTGAGCCACAGTCATCTCTTCTTTTTAACTCTTGTGTGTAACAGAGAGAGGCTTCTGAGTCCAGGATTGACTTTGCTTCCCTGTCCTGCATAACCGCCCCATGTGATCTTGTTGGAGGCCCTGTGGGAGCTCTCTCAGTAACGGTACAAACCACCAGAGAAAGCCGTGTTGCTTCAAATGGGTGTTTTGCAAAATAGATGTACCAAAAATAACGATTTGACTCCTATCTCTGCATCACAATTTATAACTTTGTTAAGAGCTGTTGTAAAGGCTTAATTGCCAATTCCAAGTTTCTTCTAGGAAGATCCATGTTACTGGTTGGCTTCACCTCTGCTGGGCTCACAGCTGGAACCAGGAGGTGCAGGGAATGGAGATATGGGTGGAGTAGGGTTGGGAATTGCTGTCCTCATTATTTATGGTGAACATGCCAGGTGTGCCCTTTGCCACAGAGGTGGAAACACTTTGGTCGCAGCTGCTGGCACTGAGACTTTGCAGGACTGTTGCTGTCACTCTAAAGGAAGTTACAGTCTAAAAGAAGTATTTTTATCGTAACGGTTTTGAACATCTGTGCAAGCCACCAAGATGTCATAAATTGTTGTATTCCTTGCAACTTGTTATGCACTGTGCCACTTACAAAAACTCTTAATCACAGCTAATGACAAGATCACACTTTGCTGTGCTTCCACATCCCCCTGAGTCAGCTGAGGAGCAGAAATGGCCTCGAGCCCCAGACACAACTGGCAGTATGGGGGACTTACAAGAAACAGAGTCTGAAAGGAACCTTGAAGTTGGTTGATGGTGAAATCTAAACCAAAGGAAACTATGCAAGGGACATAGATATAGGACCTTGGGAATGTGGTAGGTCAGCCATAGAAGTTTATTATCTGAAAGAGTAATCTGTTCCTTGACTGTATTTATCAGTAACAACCCTCCACTGCCTAAACTTCTCCTTTAACCCTCTAAGTTCCAGCCTCAATAGTTTGTGGGGAAAAAACCAAGATCTACCATCCACTGTCATCGTCCAAACCTTGTGTTTGCCTTCACACACAGAGAGCTGTCCCATGCATTTCATGGAGGATTTTCTTCAAAGGTTAAACATAAATGTATACCTTGCTGTTTATAATTGTTTTGTTCTATGATTTGGGGCAGAGGATGAGCTGCATAACGATGTTTCTGTCTTAGTTCTGCTTTAACTTCACCTAGCCACAAGCCAGCCTCCTTTCTTGCCTTTTTAGGCAGACCCTGGCTCCTTGTCAGAGTCTCAGGAGTGCTGAAACCCTAGGAAATCTGACCAGGTGCTTTCTGTTCCTCTGGGTGAGGCACCCTGCACATCCAGAGTATGATGTAGTTTCACTGGTTTTTAGCTGTAGCTCAGCTAAAGCTGCCTCCCCTGCTCAGTGCTACTTGTTGCTGTTTGGCCCTGATTGACCTTATTTCACTTCTTGGCAGCTTCTCACCCCAGCCCTTTTCTGTTGCACAGGCTGTTTTCTGCTGCCTTAACCATGCCCTGCCACTTACCCAGCTTACCCAGTTTGAAACGTGTTTCTCTGGTTCCTGTGCGTCCTCCTCAGAGTTTGTCACTGATGCTGTCATAGTGCCTGCTGCATAAAATGATCCTTGACTCATGATCCATCTGCCTGGACTTCAGCTACACAACACCAGGGTGTGTGCCTGTGTCTTTAGAAACTTTCCTACACCTGAAACTAGAGCAGATTGTGTCCTGGATCCCAGAGAGGTGGCCTGAATGGTAACTCTTCCTTGTTCTGTACACAGGGTGAGGTGATGTCTCAAGTGAAAGCGGCTCCTCCTGACTGAAGAGAATCAGGGCTGCTCGTTATTTCCTACACAAAACGTGTGGCCGTTACACAGCTTGGTGATGGAACTTTAAAACGTGACTAAGGGATTTTTATCTCTAAGAACAAGACATAGCAAGAACACCTCACCCAAGAGGGGAATGAGCACAGGGCTTTGGGTAATGAGTGACACAGGACTGAATGAAGCCGCTGCCAATGCAATTAGCAGGAAGGAATCTGAGACTTACTGGGGTTCTGTTCATTTCTAGAGCTGATAATGAAGGGGAGTTAAAACTTCCTTTTTAGTGGTACAGAACAAACTGTGATTCTGTGCTCCTTTACAAGTTTCAGAATCAAAGAAAATTCAGATGTGAGTTAAGTGTTCTGGAAAGACCTGGAGAGAAATAGGGGCACACAAGGGAGACTTATGTAAATGGCAAAAGAAAGAAATTATTCGCAGAACAGGGAAAGGCCTAAGGAGCTACTGATCTGCAATCTCTCTCCTGCAAATTATGGGAAAGTAACCCATTTTTTGGTTTTTATTTTTGTTTCTTATGTAATAGCTCATCTTCAAAAGGATTTAGAACAGATTTCCCTAGAGTGACTAAGCCAGTTTCAAAAACCTGGCGAAAAAAAATCCGACTGGAAAGACTGCTTTTTCCCTCTGTACCCAACTCAACAGATAAAAATATGACTGTGGCTTATTCAATACAGGCCCTCAAAGTTACCATCATACCTTGGAAGGAATCCAGTATAGAAATTCTGGTTTGTTTTCCAATTATCATAAGCAAAGTATTTTTTTAGAAAAAAAAGGTAAGGAATTGTGAGTGTTGTTGCTTTTTTAAAATTTTGTTTTGGTTTGGTTGTTTGTTTTTTTTTTATAATAGAAAAGAGGAAATGGAACTGCAGAGGGGGTTCCTATTCTACTGCCCTCAAAGAAAAGGAAGCAGCATGAGCATGAATCTTCTGCCTTGAAGAATGAATCAGCCATCTGGCAGCTTGAGTTTATTCTGATCTTCTCTAGTGGTGAACCTTTGGCCATTAATTCAGACATGGAATTGGTATCTGACTTCTCCTTGCTCAGTTTCCTAACTGTGTGACTGATCACTAAACTCTCTTTGGATCAAGCATAGTCAAAGTGCCTGTGGTAAAGTCTTTGTCAAATTCTCTCTGAATTGGGCTCGATATCAGAAATGGTGGGCTTTGAAGCTCCTAAAGAGTAGCTTTTATGAAAAAGATGACATAGTCCTGTAGAATACTTTCTCCCAGTTTTCCACAGAACTTCTTTTCTAACAGATGTAAATCCTTTCTAGGCAGGTCAGCATTTTAAATATCCCTATTTCCTTATCATGCTTTGATAGCACTTATTTTTCTTTTACATTTTTCATTGTATTGGAAAGGATGCTGGAGTGCTAAAACTATACAGAAACTTCAGGATGTCCTTTGTTTTTTTCACAAAGTCTGAACAGATGGTAGAAGCCCTTTCTGGAATTGTTAGCTTAGAAAGAAGTGGTGTGCTCACAGAGGAATGCTTTTCATCTTGCCTTCCCTGCTGTACCAACTGGAAGGCTCAGTCCCAGAAGCACGATCAGTTCACAGGGAAATTGCAGCAGTTAAACTCTTCAGAGAGCCAGTTTGGTCCTCCTTAAGGTGAGGAATCCTCGCAGGACACAGCTGACTTAAGAAATTCCTGTCCTCTGATCACTGGAGCAGAGGAGAAACATTCCTGGCCTCAGAGGAGCGCTCTGCACCTTCAGTTGTGCTGCCAGAATTGCTCCTGTAGTTGTACTCTAAACAGAGTCTGAGAAATTATCCAGGTTGGGAGGGGGAAGTTAAACCAGTCCCTTAGAAAACAAATGTCCTTCCCCACTTCTCTGATGAGGCAACAGTTTTGCTAAGACAGCAGCTGGGCAAACAGCTGAATGAAACAACTGGGTGGGAGGAAATGAACTGGAGAGTGTAAAATCCTCTTAGGCAGACTCTGTGACCAGGGGTTGGTAACATGCCTGTGCCCCTGGAGTCTGCTCTCCAGTGTCCATGTTTTGTCTCAAGTTTAAGAATGCCTATTCTGCCGTGTGAGTCAGGACACATGGAAGCGTTATGGATTGGGGCTTCCAAGGCCTGAGTCAGCTTTGGAAATGGGCTGAACTCTACCATGGTACTCTTGGCACTTGCACACTAATTCCTTCAAAAACACACCTGTGTCACATTTTCTTCTGTTAAAGACATTTGCCTAAAAACTCTCAGCTGTGAGCCCAAGTGTGACCTACAGTGGGTTTGGAATGGACCAATACCTGACACACTTGCTATACACGGATTTCATGCACAGCTAACTGGAGCTGCCTCGGTGTTGTGCTCCTGCCAGCTCCCCAGGAACCTGCTGTAATCTGGTGAGGTTTTGGATTGAGGTTGTAATATGAGTTAGCCCTATTGCAGCTCAAGTAGAAGACACATTACTGGAATTCTGTGTGCAGGCAAAATGTCGTAGTTTGTTTTTTCATGGAGAAGTTGTCTTATCTGGCAGCTGTCACAAGTTGACTTTGTACAAGGGTGGCACAAATAGATCCAGCTCCTTTCTATCTATTTCTAAGTGTCATTTTACAACCATATATATCATATTTAAGGCTTACTTGAGTTTTTTTTTTTTAATTCACAGTTCTTCTGGAGTTTTCAGATAGACATTATCACATAGACATGAAAGAGCAGCAGCAGCAGCACCTGTAGCTGCAACTGAAACTCTAAACATAGTTGTATGACCAGGCATTCAGGATAGTATTTTAAAGTGTTCCCTTTAAGGGAACTTTTCTGCTTGCTTGCTTTTTTTTTCCCCACAATCCTGACAGGAGGTGCAAAAACATTCTCAAATGTGAATTCAAGCTATATCATATATTTCTGTAGGCTTATCTCATGGACCAACTGACAGATTGTATCTAGAATTCCTAGGTGACATCAATTTATATGATGTTGGAGTTTTTTAAACATTCCTTATCTGATCACAGTTGCCATTGTAAGCTTTACTTGTGTTTATTTGAGGGTGCCTCATGTTAGTTTTGAAAAGATCAGAACCGGTGGATAATCTTAAGTATCCTGCCTTTGTTGGGCAGGTAAGCAGAATAACTCAGTTTGCTGTCTGCCTAGTTATGCTAACGCCCTCCCAGAAAAATTAGAGGTAGATAAATACAAGAGGGTGAATTAGAGATTAATTACCAGGGCAAAACTATTATTGTGCTGACTGATCTCAATATAAGCTTACGTGCAACTATTCAGCATGAGTAATGTGCTGAGCATTACACAATACAGTGAAAAAAAGTGTCACAAACTGTGTATCAGGTTACTTTAAGAATTCTGTACTGCTTATATGGATTGTTTCAGGTTCCTAAGAATCCTCATGCAGGGGAGAAAAGGAATCGCACTCAGAGCCCAGGAGGGAATGGTCATGGCACTGGGAACACGCTCGGTGAGGGCAGAGAGCGAGGGCGATCCCGCATTTCCACATCGGGACCCTCCGCCCGTGCGGGCCTTCGCCTTCGCTTCCCACGCCACGGGCTGCGCCGCTCCCGGCCTCGCCTCCTGGGGCCCAACGCGGGTCCGGCGCCGCTGGGAGCGCCCGGCCCGGCATCCCTTTGGAGCGGCCCGCAGCGATCCCCATCTCTCCGGTGCCGCCATGGCCAAGGGCCGCGGACCCGCGTGTGGCCGGGCCCGTCCCACCGCCTCCCTCCGCGCCCAGAGCTCGCTCCTTTTTAGGCCGCGCCGCGTCCCGAGGCCGCTCCCGCTCCCAAATCCCGATCCCGCTCCCGCCCCGCGCATGCGCCGCACGTTGTTTACCCGCTTGGCGCGGCGGCGCCGCGCGCGGCCGGCAGGTGTCGCCCCAGGCCCAGGAGAGCCGGCCCGCTGGGCGGCCGGCAGGTGGCGCCTGCGCCCTCCATTCGCCCGCGAGCCGCCGAGCAGCGAACACCCCAAACAATCCCCGGCGCCGCCGCCAAATTAAATAACCCCGACCCGCCCGCGCCCCGCGGCCCNTTCCCCACCCCCCGATCCCGGCGCGCCGCGGCGGGGAGGGGGAGGCGAGCGGAGCGCGGCCGGGAGAGCGAGAGGCCGCCGGGAGCGACCCCCTGCTCGCCCGGGGCCCCTTCCTCCTCCCCAGAGCCGGCCGCGGCCGGGCCGGGCCCGGCGCTCGGCGAGCTAAAATGGAGAACCGCCTTCTCCTCCACCTCCTCCCCCCTTCTGCCGAGCCGAGCAGGGGCTGCCGGCAAGATGGAGGACTCGGGCATTGTGTGCGTGGGGAGTGTGTGTGGGCGAGCCGGGCCGGGCCGGGCCGGGCCGAGTGGGCAGCGAGGGGAGGGAAGGGGGCCGGGGCGGCCGCGCTGGGGACAGCGCTGGGCCGCGCACAGAAAATGGTGGGGCGGCCGCCGGTGCCCCGGGGCCGAGTGCCGGGGGAGGCTGCGCAGGGGGGGACTCGCACCCCTGACAGCGCCCGCCCGGCTCCCTTCGCCCGCTCCCCGCTGCCCAGCAGCCGAGTTCTTCCTGCTAGCCCGCTCCCGGCGGCTGCCCGCGCAGGGAAGTGCCGAGGGACCGCAGTTTCTCTGCTCCGTCTCTTCCCCGAGCTGGGGCAGCCCCGGCCGCCCTTCCCCATGACTGCGCTGGGGGGACCGGCGCGCTCTCGGCCCGAACGAGTGAGGACGTGGGGACCGACCTGCGCCTTCCCCCCCGCCCCACTCCCTTCGCTGTGTCCCCCGCCCCGGCGCCCAGCTCGGGCAAGGCCTTTGTGGGGCGAGTTGTCCCCTCCGAGTGACTTTGGCCGAGCTCCTCGGCGGCTGCCCGCGAAGAGGAAGAGTTGTGGCAGGTTCCGTTCAGCTTCCTTTATTTTTTTTTTTTTTTTGTAAAGAAAGGGCGCTTGCCAACTTGTGCCGGGGACGCCCGATGCCGGGAGCCGCGTGTTGCTGGAACCCCGCTGGGCTCTCGCCGGCCCCGGTGGGGGAGGGCGGGGAGGAGGAGGAGGAGGAAGAAGGAGAATGGTTCTTACTGGGGGGTTTTGGCGCCACTTTTGTTTTAGATAGTGCTCCTCTGCCCCCTCCTCCTCGGCACGCACTGAACTGAGCTGAACCCTGCCCAGGTAGGAGGCGAGAGCTTTCCTGGTGTTTCTCTTTTCTGGGCGCTTATTTTCCCTACATGGATTAAAAATATCTGTCTGTAGTTGTTGCTGCGGTCAGGGACGGAGGCCCAGGGGAGCGAGCGGCCGCAGATGGCTGGGCTGGGAGGCCCATTTTTCGGGAATTCCTCTCCCTGCCCGAGCTGGCCCTGGGGCCCGCACGTCTCTGCCTCCGTGCCTTCCTCTGCCCTGGCAGCGTTGTATAATCCGTCTGTCCCGTGCAAATCCGGGACCCACCGACCTATTTTTTTAATTTTTTTTTGTCCCCCCGGTGGGCGGGGGCGCTCGGGCCCCTCTATCGCTGCTTTTATTTATTTATTGTACTGCCCCAGCTCGGCTCTCGCTGATGTTGTCATCCTACGGGATGAGGCGAGCTAATACAAAGTTTCCTTCACCGGCGAGTCCGGTGCTCTGGAGTTACTGGGGGAGGCGGTTTGGTGATGGTGGTTATTTTTTTTAGGTTATGTGTTTTTTTTGTTTTTGCTTTTTTTTCNGCCGCCCATTGCCCGCCCATCGGCCCCGCCGCGCGGGAGGAGCCGCTTCCGCCGGGCCGGGCCCCCCCGGCCGCTCCCGCCTCGCCCCCCGCGCTGCTCCGCACCCCGCGTGGCCGCGTCCCGGCTCCGCTGCTGGAGGAAAACGCCTTTTGGATCGCTTCCCTCGAAGCCGTTGTGCGGCCGCTTTCGTGCTCTCCGGGAGTTTTTGTTGAATCCTGTTCTAAATGACCAGGAACGAGAGTTCCTGGCGTTTCCTACAGCGAGGTGTTCTCCAAGCGTGGGTCTCGCTGTTAACTCTTGGCAGTTCGGTGTCGAGTTGTGATTGATTGCTTCGTTCTCGTTTGTAGTGCTTGGCCATTTAAAACAACTTTCCCCCTTTTTCATATTCTCTTTTCCTTAAATCAGTTATTTATTATTATTCCTGGAGTGTTTATCTGGTAGTGAACTGTCCCAAGACTTGTGAAATACCCATGTACAGGCTGGCTGGTTATGTGCAGGTAAATAAATACCACGGGTGGCTGTGCAATTGACAGTCATTAATCTCTGTCGTCTTGGTATCACTTACTCATTATCCTCAAATCATAATTTTGTGAATAAATCTTGGTGGTGATCAGTCACAAACTCGCAGTACCACGGATCTGGTATGGGGGTCTTTAGTGGGTAGCATAGTTTGTTTTTCCTTATAGAGCCATGATAATAGTTTCATTACTAAATAAAACATAGTGTGGGAAAAGAGCTGCCATGCTCTCAGCATAAACCTGCAGCTCTTGCTGCTGAAAGAGCTGTAGCTGAACGGGGTAGAATCCCCACACTGTTTAACAAAGATTAAGAAAGCTTCAAAGTTGTACAAAGGAGAAAAATATTAATTGAATCACATCTCTACCAGATAGATCTTGCTCTGTTAGCTGATGGGGCTCATGTTGGTCCTTCTTGGCAAAACCAAGTGATGTTTTAGAGTGCTGACTACAGGTGGGCTCTACAACCTCTGAGACAAATCCCTGAATTTCTGTTGTTTATATTAAGGTAGCTCTGGTAAAACTCCAGGTTGGCTGTTGTATAAGCTTAAATTCAAACAAACAAAACCAGGCATAGAGCTGAGGGATGGAAGAGGCTTTAATTTTCATGTGATACTTCCTAGCTCTCAGATAACTCCCAAGTTACGTACTTGGGCCGGAGTTACGTTTTTGGAGCTTTTTCATGCATTTACAGCTTTAGGGAGATAATACTGAGTAAAATCAATAAGCAGTGTAAGGGTTTGTTAGATTTGTATTTAAGAAGTTCAATTAAAATTCATGTCCAGCTCTCCTCTTTTAGATATAAAGTCTTGATGCTTCGCAACTGAAAGCTGAAATTGAGTGAGTTGGCTCAAATCAAGGATACTGTGATACTTTAATATATTTTTAAAAATTGAGTTCTGGGAAATGATAAAAATTGAATAGTTTCATAGATTATTAAGATACTCTGAAATGCATTATATTACTTGAATAGCATTCCATTTTTAAAGTAGGAGTATTCAATTAGCTGGCTCTTAATCTAACTGAAATTCCATAAATATATCGCATTCCAGCTTTATGTGTTCAAGTCTTTAAATGTGCGTAATGAAGTAATTTCCACTTGGAGGGATTGTAAATAGACTTGTCAGTTAAATACTCTCCAGTTTTATTTTGTTTCAGTGTAACTTACCAACAGCAACTGAATTCTTTCAAAAAAGCAATGTAGACAGCTTCTGTTGAATATTACATGTTATTGCAGTCTCCTGTAGAAAATAGCTGCAGGCAACAAACCATTGAAGGTTCGTGCTCTTGGTGGTGGGAGAACTGTGTTAGACTTGGTTAAGTCATGAAATGGTGTTGGCACATCAGAGCTTTATGAACTTTTTAAAATTAGGTTTCTCTTTGTCACTTGTGGCTCAAATTTAGTGATTCAAGAGTCCTCGTTTGTCATGTTCATTTCTTGTATTACTGTCTGAGTTGTTTTGCTGCTGGCAACTGTAGGAGAGATTAGTTTTTCTGAAACTTGTGAACCAGCAGAAACAGGTTGTATATTTTACAGAAATCTGAAATACTTTTGTTGATTATTTTCACCAAATGAATCCCCAAAAGTACGCAAATATTTATCTGCTGGCTACTTGTACTTGCTGGTTGTGTTAGTGGAACGCTGTGTTTTGTCAGATGAGACGAGATGTTGAACTCTGTGTGATCTCTGCCTACAGTGTGACCATTTCGTCTCTGATTGGTTTGAAAACGTAGGAGACTATCGTAGGTGTGAATTTCTAAAATGGTTGTGTTGGGTTTTGGTGGTGGGTGTCGTTTGTTTGTCTTTTTTAAAAGTTTTTACTTTTTTTGTGTGTGTAATTCCGAAAACATACTGGAAAGAGGAATCTGTTGTCGATTCTGTCTCTGTCATCGAGATGTGAGAATTTCCAAGAGCTTCATCTGCTTCAGTAGTTGTTTTGTCATGGAAAGAAGTGATTGATAGCAGCCATCAACATACCAGTTTAATACTCTTGAAGCTCTGCTTAGTTTTTCCCTATCACTTAAAATATTCACTTTCTAAAAAACTCATCTTCCTTATGTGAGGATCATTGACAAAGAGAAAGCGAGAATGAAGTGATAACTTAGTCCTTGGGAAACTGAGGTGAGCAGGGAGTTGGAGTTTTAGGTTGGAAAATACAAAGCTTGCACATAGCAAGTCTATGGAGGAATGGAAAGCTCTTTTCCATGTGCATCACAATAGCTTAAATGGTGATACTCAACCTTGTTGCCGTGGTTTAGATTCAACGCCATCCAGTGTTTTAGATAAACTGCTCTTTTAAGCTCAAAGTCTAAGTAAAAATGGGAGTTCTCCGTGGTCCCGGTGCTTTTCTGCCCCTGGCACAGTCAGGCCGTCCGGGCTGCACTGGGGCCTCCTTTGCCTCCCGCCCCTTCGGTGCTGTTGATGCGCGCAGAGGTGGAACAGAACCGAACCGCGGCCGGTTCGAGTCCCGGTGGGGGCGCGGGAGCCGCTCCCTTGGGCCGGGCCGGGCCGGGCCGGGCCGGGCGGGGCTGCAGTGCCGGGCCCCGTCCCCAGGGGGCGCCGCGGCCGGAGCGGGGCTCGGGCAGAGGGAGGGGCGGGGAGCGCCTCCCGCAGGGTTGGCTGGTACGGCTGGAGCGCCTGGGCCGGCACTGGCGCCTTCTCAGAGCCTGCTGGGAGGACTAAGCCAGTTTCACTCCTGCACCATTCAGTGCTTCATGTTTGAAGATTAGTGCGGTGACTTCAGCTGGCGTTTTATATTGGGGAAAAAGTCTACTTTCAGAAAGTTATGTTTATGTGTTTAAAGGGTTAGCCTTTAAATCTTTAGTGACTTTTGACAAGGTCAGGTATTTACTTTAGAGTACTACAGTGAAAAAATTCTTTTCTGAGAGTTGGAGATGTAAAATGTAGTTGTAATTTATTTTCTTTAGATATTCTCATCTTCTAGTTCATAAAAATCTGGTAAAGTTGGAATTTTTTTTCTGTTTTTTTGGGGGGATGAGTGTAAATGCAAAATAAGAGAAACCTCTGAGGGTGACCCTCAATTAGATCATCACAGACAGCAGTAGGACTAGTGCTGACTTGTTGAAGTTGGGGAGCTTTGAGGGGCTGTTACCTGACTGGCTTCTGTGTTGAGATTTTTCACTGTTCAGGTATCAGCACATAAACTATGTTCTCTTTTCTTGATCCTCTCAGTTTGGTTGGTGGGATCACTAAGACTAGACCAGAATCTTAAATTTGATGAGTTATGCCGTTGCATTATTTCACAGAATACCAGTTTTTAGTATCTCTGTATTTCCAAGTGTTGCATTATTAAAATCTCATATGAGATCTTAGAATAAGGGAGTGAGATGTTTCTTTCATCTATCAAACATTTTCTGATATCTGGCAGCCAATTTTGGAGATAGGAATGTGGGAAAATTTGATCCCCCAGGGTACCCTCTAGGCTTTTATGTGGCAGTCAGTTTGTCCTGGCCTTTACTGGCTACAGACTTGAATGGGGGAGCACAGGCAGCGTCTGTTTTTAAACTTCCTTATGCCACACTTAGAGTCAGAAATGAAGGACATGCAGGAGCACATTTGTATTCAGCTGCCTCTTGTCTTACTGTGGCTTCAGAGGGAAATGAAGTCAGCTGTCAGATTGCTTTGTCCAGGTATGCACTTTATTTTTGTCCATTTTTTTTGATTGTGTAGCTGGCTATGATTTCCCACTTTGAAGGGCTTATTTTTGTAAAAGATAATGATCAGAAGAGTGAGTAGATGTAAGAAGATTGGCAGGGTAGATTGTGAGCTGTGATTGAGAAGTTAATCGCAATACCTCCCCAAAAAAGTATCTGAGAACATGCTGGTTGGTTTCTTTAGTGGCGTTTTTTTTTGGTTGGCCAGGTGAATGGTTTATTTTCTTATGGCTCTGAATCTAATACCTTGTTAGCCCTGCCCTTACACAACCTTTTATACCCTTGACTTTTGGCATTTACTTTATGCATTTTCATTTCAGTGAAGATTTGTCATTGAATTAAAGCAAGTGAATATGTGTGACATTACAAGTCCATTTGTTTTCTACAGCAGTTTTTGGTGGTGTTTGTGTGGCTCTAAAGAGGAAAGTGTTTTTGTGTCTGTTCCCATTGTTCAAGGGTTGATAGAGCAAGCTGATGACCTTTGCTTGTGTTCTGAGAAAGGTCTCAAATGGTGCCTGTTGCCATGTAATGGGTATCTCTGCAGTCATCTAAACTGATAACTAGCTGGATTCCAAATCTCAGGGTTTTCTATTAACAAAATAATGAAATCAGATATACTGACATTTCACAGAACACAAAACATTTCTGAAATTATTTAAAAAGTAACAACAAACCTCAGGTATGCATGTTTTATTTAGCTGGGATTGCATTCCAAAATTGACTTGGATTTGCTGCCAAGGTTTGGTGAAATGCTGCTCAGGTTCTGCCCAGTGAGTGAGCAAGTTTGGGTGATGTGCAGGTCACCTGGCCAGACCTGCAGGTCCGCCCGGGTTTCTCCCTTCTCCGGTGGTGCCCCACTCATCCAGCACACACACACACCTGTCTGGTGCTTCCTGGGCAGGTGTGGGGGGTGGTACCTGTGGGCATGGAGGAAAGGACTCAATGCAGTCACTTTCCTGTTGCTCAATAGTGTGACCTGCCTAGAAAGAAGTGGGTAGTTTCATCTGAGGTTGCATTGCAGTTCTCGGTAAGGGCTGAATTGCAGGTTTTATTCAGCATAGGATTTCAGCCCAGCACCGTATCTGGGAAAACAAATGGACTTACTTTGTTTACAAACAAAAATAAGCCATTCTAGATAAGGGTTTTTTAGTCTTTCATGCTATTACCTGTTATTGCTTTAGGTAAAACTCCCAGTTCATCCCTTAAGAAGGATCAGCTCTGGAAATTTGGACCATATCAAGTCTTAGTAAGCAGATAATAAGCAAGTAATATAATTGGCTGATATTTTTTGTCAGAGTGTAATCTTTGAGCAGGGAGAGTTCATTATAAGGAGAATTTACACAGAGTAGGAGTGTGAATAATGAAGATCTGTATTTTTTCATGTGTTACTCATTATTTTGCTGTGGACAATTGAATATATATACTGAAGATACAACTCCCCCCCAGTCCAAGCAGTAGATGTTAAGAACACAGCTTTGTAAATCGTGTGTGCATTTGAGGTCTCTGGTTTCTAATTGGAAGGTTTCTTTATCTGCCATGAGTCCTGGAATAAGATGGTTTTTGTAATTATGGATATAGCAGCTAACTAACTTAATTTGTGGAATAAGATGGTGCCTGCTGACCACGGGCCATTCCACTTCTGATTTTCTTAGAAACAGAGACCTGATTAATTACAATGTTTTTTTCCAAGGGAGCAAATCGGGAAGACTCGATCAAGACTTTTTTTTCAAAACAAGAATGACCGGTGACTGAAGCCTTTGTATCACATGGCAGAGATGTGCTGGCAGCAGAGGAACAGGAGAGAGGGTTGATATGGACTGTTGTATCTTGATTTAGGGTAGAGAGTACAATTTAAATATATTTGAAAAAGAAAGATTATCATATTAATAATTTAGAGTAATAACATAAGAATTTGTCAAATGTTGTTATTTTGTACTGTTTTGTGATGGGAACTATATTCTTACAGAAAAGTTCCAGTTTAGTGTGTGGCCAAATACTATTTTATTTTTACTGTTTCTTATGTACCTGTTTGAACAACTATATCCAAAATACTTTTTTATTAGCAAAAAAAGTAAAGCTTTGCATTATGAATGCACAGTTGCTTCCTAGAAGTGACATCACAATGAAAATATTGCTTGTGGTCTTGGTCACAGAACTGCATAGGTGGGAAAAGCCCCCTGGAGGTTTGGTCCAACCTTCTCCTTGGATATTGTCCAGTAGGTCAGGAGTTTGTCCTTTGGAATGTCTCAGAGGATGGAGCTTCTGCAATCTCTCTGGCAGCCTATTACTCTGTTCTTATTGCAAGGGCCTTTCTTATTTCAGGTCTTAAAGTCATCTTGAATTCCTATGAAGGTTCCTGCCTTTCCACCCTTCAGTAGATGTTTGGAAGGTATTGCTTGTATTGCCTGATGATGGAGGCCTGGCAACCAAATGTCCTGGTTAGAGCTGGTGATTTTTTTTTTTAATTGCGAGTTTTTGAAAAGGAGGGAGATGTGTATGGTGACTCAATGGCTTCTTGGTTGTCTGCATTTCCCTTCTCTCTGGTTGGATTTGCTGCTGCTGTCCAGGCTCGAGCTTCACTTCTGCATCCATGACAAAGTCCTGCAGATAGAAGTTCCTTTCTGAAGCATTTACCTGTTCCCTTAAGTGTCACTCATGCCCTGATCAAAATGATTCTTCCTGTAGTTTTCATGTTTAAGCAGTGATATTTTTATTCCCACTCAGAAGTACTTTTTCTAGAAATCTACAGTTCATTTGAAACTATGGTAACCAGAAAGGAAAGCTGCACAAGTGTCTCTCTTGGATCTGTGATACAGGTCTGTTGTTACTTGCCTAATAAACAATTGGCTGAAGAAAAGGTGAAACTGGCTTTTCCATGGAGATTTAGCAAACATAGAAATCATTTATTAAGGCAATTACTTGAATGACAATGGAAAATGTTTGGGTTTTTCCCCCCACTGAATTAATTTTTAATACTCTGTTTAAGCTGCTCTGTTTTAATAAGTGTGCTTCCATTTGAATTGCTTTGATAAACTGTATTTTCAAAACTGGTATATATTTAGTATTTAAAAATATTTATCAACTAAAATGCAGCGCTGTATGTGCTGTGTTGCTGCTCTGGTGTGGAACGGAGCAGATTCTGTACACAGACAACCTGGGGCTTGACAGTTGAAACACAATCAGAAAAATCAGCCTTTAGGCATTTTATTTCTCTTGCTGCATTGCATCGTCTCCGTTTTGCTGCTCAGTTTCTATTCAGCAATGCAGTGGTTTTATGAAAGTTCATAAACTTGTGTACTTAGAGTGTGTTTGTACCTCAGAGCAGTAGTAGCTGCTAAGCAAACATTTTCAAAGGTGGCAAGACAGATTGTATACATCAGTATAACATAAAGATATATAAAATATTGTAGATACTTTCTATTTCAGTAGCACTGGATAGAAGAACATACAGAAAGTTCCCTTCTTACATGGTAGGTCACTCATTAAGATTCTCTGTATTCACCCTCAAATGCAGTAACAGCCTCTGTAAAATTGAATTCTCAAGGGTTTTCCTTTCTGTGCCAAGGGGCTATAAACTATGCAAAGCATACCTTGCATTCAAAACTGGTTAGGGAAGTTTTGTTTACAAGAGGGGATTTATGCATTCTTTCATAATCCTACAAATGGGCTTAGTCCTCTCCTATCTCTAGTGAAGAGAAGCATGGAAAAATTCTAATGGTTCTTTTGGATGCAAGATGGAGTTGATGGTCTTGGTAGCTTGGGGATTTAAGTAACTTACTGAAGCTTTTCAGTTCCTTTATAATAAACACTATTTGTTAATATATAAGGAATTAAATGTCCTGGGAGATGAAATAGGATTATCAGGATGAAGGACGATGGGAAAGGTAGGAAAGTGTAAGAATGTGTTTGTGCTTATTGGAGCCATTTCAAAAGTATATTCTGTGCCTGGTTTTATCACCTTCACATTCATGTCTGTTGTGGAATGTGTTGAGGTTGACCTAGTAGATATGTAAGTAAATGCTTTAAGGTAAAACAGTAGTGTTGGAATACATTGTCCTGTCAGATGTGGAAGGTGCAAATGTTTATTTTGAATGTTTAACTTTTTAGTTCCAGAGGAGAGAAATCAAGCCCAGCAATCCATTGAAAATGTGAAGTTGTTCTTCCAGCGAGGGTGGTTGGTGGGGAGATAGTTACTTAACTGATGTGAAAGAACAGAAATTCGGCAGTTTTGTAACTGGAAATAACTGGAAATAATTTCTGAAGGTAACTCCATGTGCAGAGTTTTCTCCCTCATTCATAGGATTCTTCCTTCCGTATTTGTTCACTTCCAGCTGCTGCTGCTGAACCTTCCTGTGTCACAGGGCCCGTTCCATGGGCAGCTGCTGCTGACGGTGTGGCTGTCTCTGTGCGCTGGCTGAGTGTTCTGTGGTTTGCCTTGCGCCTGTGTTTGCTGCCCATTTGCACCTCACAGATGAACTGGTTTAAGGAGAAGAGTAGTTTTCTGTGGGTTAAATCCCTGTTGAGTCAAATTGGCTGCTGCTTCTGTATGGAAGGGGGTTTGGGAGCTTTTGGCCAGTGAGGATGCAGAAGTGTTCAGTATTTCAGTAGTTGAAGTGTTGTGTCAGTTCCCTGGTCCAACACTGATGGCAATGTTTTCTGTAACTGTAGGACCAGGAAAACTTTGGTCCTGCTGTCATCGACCACTTTTTTACCTCGTTTTACTCATAAAAACCATTAGGGTGATATGCCAGTTCCAAAAGTGGTCCTCTAATCTCTCTAGTGATGTCCCGTTTTATTTATTTTTTTATCCCTCCTCACCCTGAAATGTTACAAAGTCTGTCACAGGTCAGTTAGAGCTCGGCAAGGAAATTCAGGACTGCGGTTGATTTGCATTAATTTATGCAGGCAAGAAGAGCATGTACATTTTTCTTTGGTTTCAGTCTGTGTGCTGGTTGGAAGTTGTACAGGTGTTGATGGGAATGAGATCGAAGGGGTAAGAGAAGATTTTAGGAACAATTATGGAAGACTTTTCTCTCCTCAAGGTTTTCTTCCAGCCTTGGCATGGTTAATCAGATGCTGTTGTCAAAATCCTGCTAGACCTCCTCCTTCAGCTGGATGCTTCCCAGCCAGTTGTGGTTAGATCTCATTATGAGCCTTTGCACTCTGGAGTTTTCTGTGGTTTATGGAGGCTGCAGTGCCAGGTCTATACACGGGGTCTGGCTTTGGCCTGTTCACAGAATACAGACCATCACATGCAATGGTCTTAGTCCCATCCCTCCCAGCTTCTGAGGTTTTTGGGGCATGCTGAGGCTACAGGTCTCATCTCTGGGAGTACCTGATGATTAAATCAGTCATACCCTGGTTTAATCTCATAAAATATTAATATTGTCCTTCAGAGATACTTAGAAATGCCTGAACATGTCGTGTGCCTCTCCTCTTTACCTCACTTTGGGCTCAGTTCAGACGATTTTGTTTCCTTCCACTCTCAGGAGAAATCTTGCTGAGTGTTGTTTACAGTGTGGAGTCCTAGGGAAGAGGGTGCTGGTTTCCTTTACATGTTTGGGAAGAGCTTTATTGTTGATTGATCAGAAAGTATGACATTGTGATTCACTACCTGATTCCTCACCATTTTAGAGTTTAGATCTGGGGTAACTGGTCACCTCTAGGCAGAACTGTCACCATTGTGGCTCGGCTTTGCAAAGGAAAATTGGGCAGGGCTCTCCCCACGTGGGTGAGCCCTTCCAGCCTGCGCGGTGGATGTTTTAGGTGAGGCTCAGCATGCACAGAACTGGCCCCACCCTTTAACTCCTGAGGTTCATCTGCCACGGCGGAGCGAGCTTGGATGGGGACAAGGAAGTCCTGGGGACCAGAACCTGCAGCCCCCGGTCGGCATTCCCAGGAGGTCTCATCCAACACTGATCGGGGCTGACCCTGCTGAGCTTCCAAGACCTGATGGGATCGGGCGTCAGGGTGGCATCGAACTGCCTATGCAGAACTGTAATTTGTTGAAAATAAACTTCTATGTGAAATTCAAACTGACAGCTGTAGGCTGTGATTTTGCTTTGTGAAGTTGTAGTCAGAAATACCAGACAACAGGCAAGTCACATTTACAAGATTTTTTTGAGTTCTGTAGGTCATTTGAGGTTGTTCAGAGGTGTACAGAGATGTGGGTTGTTCAGTGTGTGTTTATGCCATCCATGTTGGAGCAGAGTTTCTTTTTTGGTGTTGGATTTGTAGCAGGCAGTGGGCATTGGCTCTCCCCAGTTTCGCAGGTGCTCCTTGGAAGGGCTGTTGTGAATTTAGCTGCAATTGCCTGAGCTCTGTTTCTCCTTACTGCTGTTGAAATGTTTCTGTGGGACTTCCCTGCTTGGAAGGATGCCAAAATGAGTGTGTGGGAAGACTTAATACTTGCTACTTACATAGCATTTTGTATGTTCAAAGTCTTCTGCAAATATTAACTAATCTTTATTTAGCATTTGTGCCCAATTTCTGTCAGTATAAATCAGTAACAGCCAGTTACGACCCTTACATTTTTTTGATGTCAAAAGAACAAAATGCTGTAAGTAGTATAGTAGGAATAATCTTTATTATCTTATTAAAATACCAGTTTTTGTTACTCTGCTCTTTTGGCTTCGTGTGGTAGAAAAAAGTTATGAATAGAGCTCAGTGCTGCTCTTCAGGAGGTCTGTGTGCTGTGGGATGCTGAGTGCTGGAAGGGACGGCACTGCATTCATTGTGTGTGCGGGACTTCAGGCTCTTCTCTGCTAGTTTTTGTTTCTGTGATATTAAGGTTTATTTCCTTCCAGTCTGGGGAGCTGCAGCGTATTTGTAACAAGTAATGGTGTGAGAATAACATTCATTCTGAGCTCGCTTCTTAAGAACTGACATTCATCTTAAAACACAGTCTTAAGTTGGAAATTCTTATCGCTACTCACAGTACACCTGGACTAAAGAGTTACCAAGGTTTACCCTACTTGTGTTCTGGAATTATAAACACCTGGTTTTAGTTAACTGATACTCACTAAATGTAACCACTGTGATAAATTCATTCCTCTGTTCATGTTTTAGTTATGGGGGGGTTCTTGCAACACTAAACCCCAAGTAGCTGGGTATGTTTGTATTGGGATCCCATACTCTGGTTTTTGTCAGTGCAGTTGATCAACTGTAAATGACTGTGTGTTGTATACAAGTATTTTGTAGCAACAAAATAATTGGTCTGATGGTTTAGTTTTCAGAATTTTGACAAGACAATTCTATTAGTCTATAAGTTTGAATTGTAAATTTTAATGCACATTAAAATTTGACTGTTCAGAGAGAAAAAGTCTGTAGAGGAAGGTCTAATTTTTCATATTCCTGTGTTTTATCTTTGACCAAACAGTTCACCAATTTTGCTATGTATTAATTTGCTATTGAGTTTTAGTTAATGAGGATTTTTTTATTTGTTGTGAAGTTCATAGAATCATAGAATCACAGAATCATAGATTTGATTGGGTTGGAAAAGACCTTCGAGATCATCAAGTCCAACCCTTGGTCCAACTCCAGTCCCTTTACCAGATCATGGCGCTCAGTGCCACGTCCAGTAGGTGTAGAAGTTAAATGGTTCTGGGACTTTAAACCTTCACTAAGTGTCTAAAATGTAGCTTTTTAAGAAAAGTAGCATTGTACAAAAATGGGAAGTGTACATAGGTAGGTATCCCAAATACAGGCCTACAGGTCTAAGAATTCTTCTGATCTCAGCTGAAATGGACAAAAATGAAACAACTTTGGTATGAATACAAAAGCAAAAATTTTTTTAGCTTGTTTTCTGGTAATAACATGAATTGTGGAAACCACACAGATCAATGAAGAAAATAATTAAAAATAGAACTAGTTCTTGTTACGTACTCTTGGAGTTCTAAACTTCTCAGTGGTGAATGCTGTCTGTGACTGTGGAAACCTAGTCCTGGCTTCATATGGAGTAATTGTAGATTCTAATCATGTCTGGTGTGTGGAAGAGACACTGTAGTAGTGATGGATTACAGAACCTGAGTGAGACCACTCTTGGCTGTACTTAGTGCAATGAGTGGTTCCCTTTTCTGCAGGGATTGAACGTCTGTCTATTTCTGTCACATCTCTGCTGCTGTCAGTGCCATTTTATGTAGACTTTAGGCAAAGGTGATCAACTGTTGGCTTGTCTGAACATTATTCAGACATCACAAACCCGAGTGAGTTGTGAATTTTCATTGCTGTTGTCAAACCAGCATGTGAGGCTAGGCTTGTGTTCCATGGCTGGCCAGGTGACACTTGGCAGTGATGTTTGGGTGCTGTACCAAGTGTGGGTCACAGGGCCACAGCCAGAGAGGACAGCAGGGATGGCAACTCCTAAAGCAGGGACAGGCCATCAAAACAGTGTGGGCGTCTCTTTTTCTTCTGACATAATTTGACAGTTGGTTGTGTCTGCCGTGGTGTCTGAAATGTTGGGAAGAGCTGTTCTGTACCAGCCACAGAACTCTTCTGTTGAGACAGCTCAGCTCACTAAACTGTTGGAAAGCTAATTCATTCCAGAAGAAATTAATATATTGTTGCTCAACAAAGGGTCTGACAAGTGCTCTTGATCAAGAGATATGGCCAGAAGTAAATGCAGGGGGAAGTGGGATTGTTCCTTCTCCAGCAGCAACCCATCTGTTTTACTGTATTACCAAACTACTCTGGTTATTGTTTGTAGTTTCATTCGTTATTTAGCAAAAAGGAGGATAGGTACAGTTAATGCAGTCTGTTCAAAAATGTGCCCTTAGCTGATGATTGAAAGGAACAATGTAATAAAATTTGAAATTACTGGAACATGGACAGGTTGCTTCTATTGAACACCTTCCTTTTTTACAGTTAAATGACAATTTGAGAAGGCAAAGATTATGAAATAGGAAAGTAAGTGGAAGTGGTGGAAGTGCTTAGTTTTAGCATGGATTTTGTATAATGTATGCACAACATGTTTTATATTCTAAGTATTCAGTAATAGTGGTGTAAAACTTTTTAACTGTTGGAGAGCACGATGTTTTTAAATGTATATGCAATTTTTAGGATTTGGTAGTTTCTGTACAAAGGACTTAATGATATTTAGAATTACAGGTCATACATTGGACTTGTCTCTTACAGTGTTGTAGACACAGTCTGGTCTTAAAAACGTGGGATATCCGTGTTCTCAGACTGCTAAAGTTTTGCCATATTGTTACTTCTATTTAAGTGGTTCTCTGGAGCCACTAATCTGGGAAAAGATTATGCTCCAAATAAAATGCAGGAAGATTCTTCACATTTTTAAGGGCACACATAAATGACTGAATGAGTTAGACAAGTCAAACAGAACAAGTTGCATATTGCCATAAAGGCACTGCTGTTTTAGGCATCATACAGAGATTGCAATGGTCACATTCTCAAACAGTATCTGGTAGCAAATCAGAAGTTAATATCATTTTATGGTAATAAACAATAAGCAAAGTTATTATTGGCATGCAAAGAAAGTTAGTTGAAAAATATATTTCACCAGTGTTCACCACCAGATCCTCAGAGCTTTAAACTGTGTTCTGTGCATGTCTTTTCCCCCTTTGTCTCCGTCCTTGACATTCCCCCTCCCTCCCAAAGCACAAAATTCAACTGATGCTGGATAAAGGAAGAGCTTCTGTTGTCTGTAATGCTGCTTTTGGTATTGCTTCAGATAGTTAATAATTTTATAATTTACAAAACAATCATATTTTGTACCCAGCTTTTGTGAATGAGGCCTGGCAGCACCTTAACTGTCAGTAAATCAGAAATGCCACAGCTGCATGTTAGGAAGGTGTTGACTTACTCTGCCTGTTTGAAAAGTCAACCTGTAATTCTGAAGCGGATTTAATGATTTAATGTGTCCTGGACAGGTGTGGCATTTCATGTTATTGTTCAGTTATCAGGAATGTCGTCGTGGGCCTCGTCCTAAGGCATGTCAGGGTTCCCTGACTGTGGGAACTGGTCCTGCTTGTCCAGTGTTACCACCTGCAGTATCCCTGTCAGAGGACCCTGGATGTGCTCCTGTTTTGTTGGCACAGAAGGCAGAGGTTTATGCTGAGACCTGGTTGATGGTGTGATTTAGGGATCATGCTGCAGTTTTTGACTGTCCTGTAAATAACATTTTGTTGTGCTTGGACTCTTTCTGGTATCTTAAATTTTGAATAAGGTGGTTATTTGTTCTGAAAATGCTATGCAGTTGTTTGGTTGGACTCTGTGTGTTGGCACTGTGGGTGGGCAGACCTGCTGGTGTGTGTCACCTGCCTGTATTGCTTTATGGAGGGCAAAATTAAATCCATAAGTTACATTATCATGAAAGTGTCGAAAAACTGAAATATTACTGTAGTACTGAACTTCTCTTCTTTGAGAACTTAATTAAAGATGCAAGATACTGCAGAAAAGTCAGTACTACTGATTTTGCTTAATAAGGGCTAAATTATGTGGTATATAAATACTGTCCATTTCTGAATAGTAGTCCATGGCTGAATATTAGTCTTCTGATTCTAATTTGGGAGCAGTTGCCTTCCTAAAGTAATTCTTTAACCACACCATTTTCATTTGTTTCCTCCTGCTCCCTCATTCTTGTCAGTAGCATTTATACTACATTAGTGTCCAGTTGGGGGAAAACTTGTGCGCTTTGAGTGCTTACTGTTTGTTCACATCACTAAACAAAGCACATGAGATTCAAGGGGTAGCCACTAGAAGAGTTGAATTCCACAGTGTTCTTAAGAACTTAGTGGCTTAAATTAAAAAATAAGTTTTCTTGTCTTGCACCATTGGTTGAGCATGTTGTGGCTTTTTCAGGGAACAATTCAAGCCTGCCTTGTCTGAAGGGTAACTGTTAAGTTAGCCTGTTTTATGGATTAGGGTTATAGAGTTAAAAAGCTGCCTTTTAAAAAAATAAATAAGGGTTATGTATTTGCAAGTGTTTGTGGATACAACATTTTTAAATACAAACACATTCTGCAGATGGGTTTCTCTGAACATCATTCCTGTAGCATTAGAGCCATTGATGAACCAGCTGATGAGTTACTGCCTGGGCTTGGACTTTGCTGTACTCCTCGTGCTGGTAGGATTTCTAGTTTGGGAACTGCAGAAGCCTTCCAGAAGTTTGTGGCAATTGTCACAGTTTAGAGTGAGATTAAAAAAAAGTGGTAAGAATGCATAGTCATGATTTCCTCCTGGTCAGTGAAGGCCCTGGGGAGTCTGTGCTGCAGGGATGGACAGACAGAGGTGCCACTGAGAGTGCTCTCTGTGTGTTAATGCTCAAGAAGGCTTTGAAGAACTGGATATCGTCTGTTACCATGTCCTTTTTCTTGCTCCCCATGTGAAAATACAGGCAGCACTGAAGCAGCCATGGGAGAAGATTTGTCTGGTGTAAAATGGCTGGGGGAAGACTAGAAGATAAATACTTTTTATTCTGGGTTTGCAGTTTTCTTTGGGCTTTGTGTGCTCATCGTTATTTCTGGTTTCAAACTGTTTGATTGCAAAACAGGTAACCTGTGTTTGGTGTCACGTATAAAAGTTTGTGAAAGGGTTTACCTGAAGGGAAGTTCTGGCCAGGTGGGGGTTGGTCTCTTCTCCCAGGCACTCAGCAATAGGACAAGGGGGCACGGGCTCAAGCACTGCCAGGGGAAATTGAAGTTGGAGAGCAGAAAAAACTTCTTTGCAGAGAGAGTGCTCAGGCATTGGAATGGGCTGCCCAGAGAGGGGGTGGATTCCCCATCCCTGGAGATTTTTAAACTGAGATTGGCCGTGGCACTGAGTGCCATGATGTGGTAAAGGGAATGGAGTTGGACCAAGGGTTGGACTTGGTGATCTCAGAGGTCTTTTCCAACCCAGTCCATTCTGTGATTCTAAATGACTGGAAGTTAATAATCTTTTCAATGTTTCTTAAAATACTGCTTTTCAGAAGTGATTTTATGTCTGTTAAAAATACTCAAATATCAGTATTTCCTGTGCAAGGTAAGAGTTTTGCCCGTTGTGTCTTAGCAAAGGTTTTGAGTAGTACATTCTCTCTACTGATGACAAAATGCACATCTATCCCTCCTTTCATGGGATGGAGAGGACTGGAATGCTGTGGTAGTGCCTGATATTTGTGGGCTTTGAACTAGTAAGTTTAACCAAGTCATGTGACCTCTCACTGTTTTCCTCTCCCGTGCAGAGTGGGGGGATTGTCGTTGTCCCCTGCCCATGCAGGGTAGTTATTGATGCTGCTTTAATGGGCCATGAGCAGTTCCCGGAGAACATCTTGGAAACAAACTGTTTCCTTGGGGATTTATTGCATTTGCAGTGTCACCCCCCTGATCCTTCTGCTTACAGAATGTAATTATCTGCCATTAGGACTGAATATTTAAGCATGGTCACTATATAGTGTTTCCCTCCTCATTTCTTACTTCTGTTCTGCTCTCCATTAAGGATCTCCCAGTGTGTTTAGTTTTTGTCTACTTCTTCCATGCACTGTGATGTTGTTCCTGCACTCATTGTTTCAGCATGAGTTCTGTCTAGTTCTTAGTCTTGCTGACAGAAATGTTGATATATTTTTACAAAATGAATTTTTATACAAAAGGTATTTTCCTCATTTTCCTAGATGAAAGTTCCTTTCTTTTTTTCTAGTGATCAGTCAGTCTCTGGGTGCTTTATATCATTTCTCCTGCATTTGGCCTCGTGTGTTCCAGGAAACTGAAAAATCACATTCAAAATTTTTGGGGTTTGCCATTGTGTTGTCCAGGTGAAAACTGCTATCAAACAGTGTATCATATTGGGCATTAGAGACTGTGATGTAGGAGACATCAAACAGTATTTCAACCTGGATAATTTAAAGTATTTTTTTATTTGTTTGGTTTTGTTTGTTCCAGCACACCCCCATAGGGTCTTTGTTTACATTATAGTGCTGTGCTGGGGATGGACATATTTTAAACCATGTCATTTATTAATAATAAAAATAATATTTAGCCTGTTATTTTAGTGAATTTGGGGAATGATAAGTATTAAAATTTATATATGTTTATTTCAGGATAGGGAATCATCATAGTGTGCAAACCTTGATGTGTTAATTGGTGAGAGTTGTGGTTTAAATTGGCAGTCGGAGCACTTCTCTGTCTTCTCTCCCTTGCAAATATTGGCTGCCATTTTGAACAAGAATATTGTTTTGGTGAAGGGGAAACATTTAATAGCATAATTTTATGCTAGTACTTGAGGGTTGTAAATATTGCAGTCCAGCAAATACTTGAAGATTTCTTGAGCTAGAAATTGCTGCATGAGTTCAAGGTTTTCCCTTGTCTGAAGTGAATTGCTTGATGAGCACTTCATTTTTTCAGGATTATTGGAGGAAAGTGTTTTGGTATCTGCTTGTGGAAGTAGTGCTGGACAGTTGTCTTTTTCTGTGCAAATTGGTGTTTTTCCTCCTGTTTAAATTAAGGCCCTTGATTCTTGGGGAAGTCAGGTGTTGGTATTGTTAAAATTCTCCATTTATACTATGCAGTGTTTCACATGTCAGTTGAAACAGCTTTAATTTTCTCCATTAAATGTTTTCAGGGAAGGTTGAGGGGAGTAGCTGTTACAGCAATTCTAAAATGTGTATATTTGGGTTGGGCTGTAATACAGTATTAAATATAGAAAAACTGTAAAGAATGATTAAACCTTCATGCTGCAGAATGTATCTTGGTAATTTGTAATCACCGTGGAGTTAATAACACCGTTATATGGTCTGATGGAGAAGGGATACAGTTGTTGTGCTTGGGAAGATACAGTTGTTGTGCTTGGGAAGGAGAGATGTGTGTTTGCGTTTGCTGCAGAGAAACCTGAGGGGTTTCTGTTAGGCCTCACAAGGTGAGATGTCTTTTGTGGCTTGGCCTTTTTTGTAGTCCTTACAAAATGCCAGAATTGTTTCCTTAATGATGTTCTAGATGTTGAGAGCTTTATGGATATGTTTGTGAGAAAGCTGCACAAACAGCAACAATTTTGATGGAATTCTGTTCTTTTGTATCAGTTCATGAAAAGGCTTCCTGAGGGCTTGTCACTGGTGGTGTTTGCTGTGTGTAAATTCAGTACTAAGGCTTGATACCTGCTTTGTAATATTTGCAATTCTTTCTTATTTTTCTTAATATACATGGATCTTAATTGGAGTTAATTGCCTTGGAGACCTGTGCAGAGCTCTGTAAATTGAGTGACATCTCCAGTTCTTGCTCAGGCTTTTTCATTTCTCACATGGCATTTGGGTGTTGTGATTTTATTTTGCTGTTGAACAGCTGTGCCTTTGCTGTTCTTGCACATGAGTCCTTGGGATGCTCCAGCTGTGTTCTTGTTCTTGGACCTTTCCTTGCCATGTAAGTTCAGTTCAGGAGTGGCTAATTACTTGTTCTGTGGGCTGTTATTCATCTTCTCTGACCTTTTGGGAGGTTCGGTGCTGGTGCCTGGCTCCCCCTCTGCTGGTCTACTCTTACCTTTGCTCCTTCCCTGCAGCCAAGACTTGCAGAAAAGGAATTTTGCTGGTTTGTGGCCTGACAAGTGTATCGTGTTCCCATCAGCTGCAGGAAGTGCTCGCAGACCTTTCTGGTTGTTTTTCTCTCCTGCCTTGTTAGTGGACTGTGTTTAATACCAGGATCTGCAGTTCTAGGGTAGTTTTTACACTTAGCATATAAAGCCTTAAGTTAATTCACCTAGTAATAAAATTTATGTTCTGTAATTAATTTTTTTGGCAGGCATCTGTTTCACAGTAATGAATTGGTAGCAGTTCCTAAAATGTCTGTTGACTGTCTAGAGGATTGTAGGAAAGCTGGCATTTAAACATGTTTCTCCTATCTGAAAGAAGTGGGCAGCTTTATATTAACCCATCTTTTCTCAGAAAAACTTCAAAAACTTCCAACTGAAATCTATACCTGTATCTGTATATCTAAATCTTAAAAACCAGTGAATTGTTTTTCTCTCGACCTCTGAATTTAAAGTGTAGTTACTGTCTATCCCTTATTCTCAAACCCACCCTAAAATAAAGACTCATGTGCTAAGGGTAGAGATTGTAGTTGTGTTTATTAAAAATGCATAAAATCCCCCAATCCCAACCAACCAAAACCCTCAGTCTGGCATTGTGTTATCGGTTATCGCTGTTGTCTCCAGCAGCAGTTGAATGCTGTGGCTCTGATTGCAGGTTCATTTTCGGTTGCTTGCAAGACTAAATTCGTAGCATTTAATGATCCAGGATTTCCATACCCTGGGGCAAGATTATCGTGAGTGGAGGTCAAGCTGAACAACCGCCAGGCCTGATTTACACTCGGATAAAAATGCTCTTGTCTAACAATTAGATTGAATGTTACTACCTCTTTCCAGAACTTGTGCTGAAAATTGTTTTATATTGTTTCAAGACCAAGGCAGTCTGATGCCAAAAAAGCATCCCTTGGATGGAGTATCAGTCTCACCTTTGGAGTTTATGGAATGACGGAGGATCAGGGATGTGTGTCAATGGCCTCGGTGTAAATATCGTGGAGGAGAGGAAACCTACCCAAAATAGAGTATTTTTTTAATACATAAACTCTTCCTAGTGTGATACCCATGTGAAAGCAACAGCGATACTGAAATAGGGAGAACAGAAAATCCTGGAAAGATGTAACCCCTTTGATTATTGGCAATTTGAGTGTGTTTTGGTAGGATTGATACCGTTCTTCAGGTCAGTTGTTTAACTGGTAACTGATGTTTGGCAACTGTGTAATAGATCATGACCAAAACAGGGAGAGTTTTTTAACATCTGTTAGGTGAGCAATGAAACTGTACCCTGAAACATTAAAAGTAATTATTCTTAGTTATATGTGGGCAAACTGAAGGAAAGATGGTCAATGTATTTCAGTCAAAGCTTTGTGTTACTGTAACTGAACATTGTGTGGCTGTTTTGGCAGGTGATGGGAACTTGCTTGCCTGTGTAGGAATTTCATTTGGGTTGAAACAACTCAAGGTATTAAATTGGTAATCCTGATTATCAGTCCAACAGCATGAGAGTTCAGTACTGCTGATTTATTGCCAGAGCAATTCTTACCAATAAGTGAGTTTTTGAGTAAAAACCCAAAGTTGGCATTAGGGATGCAGAGAGATCACTGTGATGTAGCTTATTGTTCATCCAGTGTTCTTATGGAATTGGTGCCTGGGGCATCAAGATGATGACTTGAAAAAATTTGCTACTTAATGATACCCAGGCATACTGAGCTATTCTTTTGTATAAAGGTGTCTTAAACATGAATGAATCCTAAGCCAGTTACCCAGTTTTGAGCCTCTTCCCTTTCCCCATAATGTATCGCCAACCCTGGGATTACAAACTGCATGTCATTGAATTTTTTTAAAGTAAATCATAGTTTCAGGAGCTGTGAACTTGCTGTAAGTCATAAATGAGTTTGCAGAATCTTACCAGGTTAAGAAGTTTTTATTTGCCATAATATATTGTGATTTGGTGTTGGAATCCTGAATGGTCATCACCAACTCCTGGTGAGGGTAATTTGAGAACAAAATCTGTTAGGCATAAATAACAACAGAGTTCACAGAGGAGTAATAAATAATTATATGATTGATGGCTAACTAATTAAGTCAGAAACACTGCTCTTGAGTAAGTATCTGGGAATAACTTTATATGGAGTGTTCAACAAGATTGAATTTCTGTTTCAGAAAATTAAATATGTGTTTGAAGAAAGTGTATTGACTTATTTCAGCATTGCATCATTGCACAACATAAAATGGAATAGGAAGATCAAAGCAACCTGAAAGAGGTATTGCCTATTTTAAATAATCCCTCTTCTGTCCAACTGTTCAAAATACTTGGAATTGCTGCTTACTGAGAAGTGTCAGAGAAACCAAAGCAGGACTGAACAACTCTCCCTGTGACAGTGTGATGTGTTCTCAGCTGCTGAGTTGGCCATCTCTGGTTTGAGTGTGGGGACGTGGGGGATGGAGTTGGGACAAAACCGAGGAGGGGAAACTCTGCTAAGAGTAGGAATACATTTAGTTACAAACCCACAGCAATTGTTGGGACAACGTGGTGATAGACACAGCACTTGCATTCCAGCAATTCTTATTTTAATAACTAGAGGTAATTGCAAACTGATAAGGCAAATGTGATCATGGACTGAAAACCACAAGAAGATGATACAGTTCTGATAATAAATTAGAAGCCGAAACTGTAGTGACTAAAGTATTTTTCCACACACTTGTTGGACAGCTACGGGTTTTGTTAATTGTCCCCTGATGATTCCACCATGGCAGTTGACTTTCCATCCCTCTGTCAGAGGTTGCCACCTATGCAAGGAAAGTCAGCAAAGTGGGATTCAATCCTTCTCCTGTTTGCAAGTTTGGAATATTGGCTTTAATTGTCACTGAAGATGAGCTGCCATTGATAGATCTGACTGTGAGAGCAAATGAAATGTGAAAACTTGTTCTGTCTTGAATGGGGGAAGGGTGGTGGTGGTGATGTTTTAGTTTTTGTTTGTTTCTTTGGGTTTTGGTTTTTTGGAGGGGGGGTGGTGGTTTCTTGTTTTTGTTTGTTTGATGGTGGCGGTTGTTGGTTTTGTGACTTTTTTGGGAGTTGGTTTTTCAATTTTTTTTTCTCCCTTGGAATGGTAATACTCAACCGAGTTGAGTTCCCCTCTGGGTGGCATCCTGTCAAGAATCCTGGGAAAGGGTGGTCCAGCAGTAAAAATACCTGAATTTGACACACCAAATCATGAGTATTAAAGTGCTGTATGAATTAAAATGTAGTTGCTGTAAATACTGCTGCAGTGTGATGGTATTTTATTTACATTTTGCACATACTTACCAACTACCTTTTAGCAGACAAAAATAGTTTTTGATATTCCTTGTATTAAACAAGAGAGTAAACTATGGTGGCCAAAAAATGATATTCTTTTTGTGTTTAAGCTTGGGTAAAAACAATAGCTTGGCTTCTTTCCTTATGCCCAAGGTGGCATTTTTTTCTCAGCTGGAAGGAAGAAAAAGGAAATAAAACCTCACCAATATTTGGCATGCAGGGCTCGTTCCATGTGCTGGAGGTGATGGGATGGGAAGGGATTGGTGAGCGCGGGGCAGTTGTGAATTCACTCCCTGGCACTATGGGGGACACCCCATTCCAGAATTCCTCTCCTGGAGTGGGGGAAGGGGGAGGAATCAGCACATGTAGCTTGTTTAGGAGACATCTGGCACTACTGCTCCTTTTTTTTTTCTTTTAAAAGAAAATACAGGAAAAAGAGGCTGAAAGTAACTACCTTATCTCAACAGCTTCTGTTGTGTTGTGAGCTTGTAAGTTTGATAGTTGTGGTTTTAATATTTTCAGTGTATTGAACATTGCTGAAATAAAATATTTACTACAAATTGTGATACTTGCATAATGTCACCAGTGAATTTTCAGCAGAATGTAAATTTAGCTGAAGGCCATAACTGTCTTTTGAAAGAGGAGAGAGTTACTGGATTTGTTTGCATGATGAATTTACTCAAGAGCAAACATGTAAAGGTAGAGCTTTTTTATTGTTTTTTCTTTTTAGGTTAAATGAAGAAACTTCAAGTTTAATTCTGGTTAATTTAACAAGCTGTACTTGTGTATTTTAGATTTGTGTGGAGTGGATGCTCCCGTGTCCCTACAGTGCCTAAAGCACAGTATTTGAGGCACTTAAAAAGGAAGATAACTTCAAAAGGACAAGTCTCACTAACCTTTGCTTCAGAATATTTTATACACATCAAGACTTGCTCAGTATTTGTCAGCTTACTTAGTGGAATGAGGTTGGTCTCTAAAAAACTGGGGTTTATACTTGTTCTTCATGTTTTGGCTTTCATAAAGCAGGGCTGGTTTGTTGTAGCCTTCCCAGCTGGCATAATTTGTTACCTGCCACAAGCAATTACAGAGTTGAAAAAGTTTATTGATTTGAATAATGCCAATATTTTTGCAATGTTCTTAGGACATATGCAAGTAGCCAGGCTGTTTTCCTCTGGATATTTAATGAATGTCAGTAGTGAACTCGAGGTGCTGGAGCGGGGCCAGAGAAGAGCAATGAGGCTGGAGAAGGGACTGGAGCACAAGTGCTGTGGGGAGAGGCTGAGGGAGCTGGGGGTGTTTAGCCTGGAGAAGAGGAGGCTCAGAGGTGACCTCAGCACTGTCTGGAACTGCCTGAAGGGAAGTTCTGGCCAGGTGGGAGTTGGTCTCTTCTCCCAGGCACTCAGCAATAGGACAAGGGGGCACGGGCTCAAGCTCTGCCAGGGGAGGTTTAGGTTGGATATCAGATAGAAATTCTTTGCAGAGAGAGTGCTCAGGCACTGGAATGGCCTGCCCAGAGAGGGGGTGGATTCCCCATGCCTGGAGGTTTTTAAACTGAGCTTGGCCGTGGCACTGAGTGGCATGATCTGGGAAAGGGAGGGGACTTGGCCCAAGGGTTGGACTTGATGATCTGGGAGGTCTTTTCCAACCCAATCCATTCTGTGATTGTGTGAGGTTTCTATACATGAGGCTTCAGCACCAGTCATCTCTCCCACAAAATTATTTTGAGAGAGTACTGTATTAAAATGAAAAAAGGAAAAGGAGAGGGTCATTTTTAGACTTGGTGATGATATGTGTTTTTTTTTTTTAATCTGGTAATGAGTTCATTAATGGATTATTAGCATTCTTCATTGTGGATATATTCAGTTCCCTGCATTGTATGGGGGAAAGCCACGCATGTCACAACTGCTGGTTCATATAAAATTAGCATTCAGTGCTGCAAATCTGAGCAAACCAATTGGGATTTTAGCCCAAATGTTATGAGGGAGAACAAGAACAAAATGTTGGGTATTAAAAATGTTGAAGTTATGACTGAGAATGTATGGAGCACAGATGTTCTGAGGTTGGCAGAATTGCAGAGATAACTTTTTAATGAAAGATAACAAGGTTTTTATCTTTATTTCTTCTGTTTTAGAAGTGAAGCCAACTTTTGCATACATGAGTAGTTTGCTTGAATTTTATTTTGTAGTGATGATTATTTAGATTGATTGTTGAAAGAGCCATAATCCACTTATGAAAGGCTTAGGTCTCTGCTGTCACACTGCTGGGTTTGGATGCAGCACAGTATTCCTTTTTTCTTAAATGCTCCTTTTCCTTCTTGATGGCAGAGATTTCAGCTGGGCCAGGGAAGGATTGATGATGGCTCTTGCTTGTTTATGCCATGGCAGTGTTTGGACCTCACTGTAAATGGGGGTTTGCACTGCAGGTGTGGCTGTCAGCGTAGTGTGACCGATGGGAGGACGATGGAGCCTGCGCTGGGTGCGGAGCAGCCGCGTCCCTGCAGGTGGCCCTTCAGAAAACGAGCTGGGCTGGGGCAGAAGGAGAAAGCAGGTTGGAATTGAGTGAAACGTTCTTACACCCCAAAACCACTGCATCCTTCCCCCCTCCTCTGCCTTTTTTTTTTTTTGTAATTTTTTTTTTATTTCAGAGGTTGAGAGGACTAACACAGTTTGACTCATACTTACATCCTTTTCTGTTTGTTCCTGTGGTGGATTTAGCCTCTTTTAGTTATTGTCTGGAACCAGTTCAACCATTTTTATGTAGTGTGAAGCTTAAGCTAATAAACTGGTAACTCTCAGCAGACAAAACACAGAACTGAGCTGGTCTCTTTTTGCCTTCTGATCTTGAAAGCCTCGAGGTCCTCCCTGTGCCAGGGAGTACAGGGGGCCTTCAAAGGGCTCTCCAAAGTGTGCTGACCTGGCCTGATACAACCTGACTGGGAGATGTGCTTGGGAGTTTTTAATTTCGACTCTTCAGTAGTTCTATTTTATGGGGTTTTCTGTTCAGCAATTTTATTTTATGGGATTTTCTCTTTTTCAACCATTAATGCTGACTGTATCTGGGAGTAGCAGCTGAAGCTCTTGTAGTACATACTGTGTAGTCCCTCCTGAAGAATTTATAATCAAATGTTGTTGATCATAAAAATGCCCAAACTTCTGTGCCCCTACTGACCTGGACTTTCCTAAAGAGAAAATCCATGTGGTGGGAGGGGAAGCTGAGAGGCAACTTGCAGGCTCACATTGATCTGTGGAAGAACAAAAAGCAGGACTTGCTTGATGGGGGATGCCTTGTTGGTTGGAAGACTCTTGCCTGTGCTGTGTGTGCTGGAGTAATTCATCACTGTTGGCTGCACATTTGAACAATGCTAGTTCTGCTGGAGGATTTACTGGGTAGCAGGTTACCTGCTTGCTATGGGCAGTGTGATGTCTTCATTCCCAGCTTTTGCAAGAGCCAAGGTTTTGAGAGGATGTGCAAAATACATTTTTGAAAGATCAGTTTGTGAAGGGCATATTGATCTATTCTATAGTTTGGAAATGTAGGGCATTTAGGCAGCTGGAAGGTGTGTTTGCCTTGTATCATAAATGAACTAGTACTCCTTTTTGGGCTTGTTTAAGTAGGCATTTGTGGCTATGTGGTTTTCCCCCCACTTTTTGCCCCATTTATTTATTTTTCAAAGTCTTGATTGTCATCTTTGACTTGGCTTTTATTCTTCCTAAGAGCCTCATTTTCCACGCAGTCAGACTGCAACATCTGGAACCAATCTCTTCTTGGCAAGGAAAGATGTGACAGACACAATGAGGTGTAACTTCTACTTTTGTTATCTTACCTTTGCATTTTTTAAGACATCTAAAACCAAACCATTTTAGAGATGTCTGGGAATTTCAGGTGCATTTTAGCAAAGCTCAGGAATATTGCTGGGCAGGATCATTAATAGTAATGTGGGTAATAGAGGTAATAGTTGCATTTGTTGTACAGCTCAATAATCTTTCAGTATTTTGTAATGCTTGTATCAAGTGTTTTAAACCCATGCTTTACTAGACAGTATAAATGGTTAGATACCAGTATAAAAACCTCATAGGACTCAAGCAGTAACAGTGTACTTACAGTTCAAAATAGTATTTAAGTTACTTCATTAAAGATATTGATGTTATTAATGGCACTTTAATGAGCAATCCTATGGCTCTGAGGCACTGCAGCAATCTCTTTCCCTTCCCTAATAGTTGTTTCATGTATTTAATAAAACTGGCAAAAGTAAAAAACCACTTTTAGTGAGAGGGGCATTATTTGATGGTGACGTTGAGGGGGGCAGAGTTATTAGGGTGGTTCAAAGGTCCTTGTATGTTATTCACTTTCCAGGTATCTAAACTTGGGGTAGAGTCTCAATGTTCGCTTTAGGCTTTAGCCTGACTTTTTTCATGTGCCATTTAATTTTTTTTTCTTTCACCTCCCCACAATAAAGCCTGTTTAAGATTTTGCTTTCACAGCATTGACCTGCAGAAGCAAATTTTACTTTGTGTTGACTGTTGCATGCATTACCCCTGGGGACCTGTGTTTCCATGTGCTTGGCTGTTCTGGGTGGCTGTTTCAGGGTCTGTAGCTCTGTCAGCCGGGCTTGGGGCTGAAGGCTGCTGAGAAGTGAGTGGTTATGTAGGTACAGGTTCTGTTTGCTGTGTAGTGAAAATGCAGGGAATGCCCGTGGAAAAGGAGTGGGAGAGTGCTTTGAGCAGGTGAGACTGAGCAGGTGCCTGATGGATTCTGGGGCAGAGCGTGCTGTGTCCGTGGGGGTCCAGGCAAGGGGCTCCTCTGCCTGCAGGGCGGCCTCTCCCTGGGCAGGGCTGGGAGTGGGAGCTGGTGGGCACTGGGGTCCCACAGAGCAGCAGGCTCTTGGCAGTGGCTCCTCTCAGAGCAGGGTAGGAACAGTAGCAGAAGCCGTGCAAGGGCTCTGCTTTGCCCCTTCTCTTCAGTGTGTTGGTCCCGTGTCCCAGCAGAGCTCTCTGCCTGCCATGCTTGGGGGTGTGCTGACCTTGGCAAAGCTCCTCACTGGCTTTGGTGTGAGGGGGTTCAGTTCAGCTGCTCCTGGTACCACATCCAGTGACTTTCGTGGCTGCAGAAGGTGACTCAGTTGACTGATCCAGTGGAGAGCCATGAGGGTTGGAAAATGGTTTTGTGTTTATATTTGCTTGCTGCTGGTTCTGGAGTGCTGAAAGGATCAGGAACTTTGCTGTGTGTTTGGGGAGTGGGAAGGAAGACTAAGGCTTTCAGTCACAGCCCACAGTGATAGAAAAGCATGTTCAGAGATGGCTCTTTCCCACTTATTCAGCAGACTTGTTGCATGATAAAGAGCAAATATATTAAAAAAATTAATAAAGGGCAGGCCAAGGGGAAAATGGTAGGGATGGCATAAAATCAACAGCCACCATAACATAACAAGTTTGGGTTGTTTTTTTTTTATTTTTAGAAAGATGGAGAGAGGTGGCATAGAGGGAGTGAGTGTAGGACCTGGAAGTTTAAGGAAAAAATGTGGAAAAAAGAGACTGAAAATATGAAGAGCTGTATAAATTTGGTCATGTAGGTTCTTTGTTGCCGTGCAAACTGTTCAGTGGCTTTGGCACCACGGGCTGTTGTTGTGTGTATCGACTATTCTGTGCTGGTAAGTAGGGAAGAATGTGGATTGATGGTGTCTCATTCAGTCTTTCTGTAAAGGAGCTACAAGTCTTGTTTGTTAAGCAAACAGTACAAAAATAACCACACATCTAAAGGTATTAATTGCATTATTGTTGAGTTTAGTCTTGATTGTGCTATCTTAATGTGATCAGAACTGCTGATATGGTTATAATGAACTCATGTTAAAGTACAGTTACATTACAGAATTCTACTTGAAGTTGTGCCTTTGGTATTTTACTCAAATTGCAGAATTGCTTTAAACCTTGTTAGCAGCTAAAATATTGGGTTGTGTAATATTGATAGAAATAACAGACTCTTTCAGGCCTGCTGGGAATCTGCATGTTATGCAGTTGCTCAAAATCTCACTTAAAATCCATTTATAAAAATGGATGCAAAGGAATATGAAGAAGCAGACTTGGTTTGGGTAAGAAAGCCCAGACACCAAACCTTATTTCATCACACAGATATTGTAGTGTCTCAGAAAGGAGTGAGGGGCAGAACATAGCTGATAAAAGCTTTCTTTTCTGAAATACTTCAGGGAGAATATTGGACATATTTCTGATCCTTTATTTAAATTTTGTCTGACTTGCATTTTAACTGTTTCTGCTGTGCAGTTGGTCCTCAAGCATCAGCATCTCATTCATGGATGGATAAATAATTCAGAGATGAACTTCAGCCACTTCACCATCATAGTTTTAAAGTTGATATTTTCTGAATTTAGTGAGGTCCTTGATTTTACAGGTGAGATTAATTGAATTACAGGGAAAAAAAAAATCAGTCAGCCAATCCTGCATTACCAAAATCTTTCCCCTGGCTATGTAGCCATTTTTTAAACATTGTATCGCTGCCTTCCGGAGAAAATGGTAACTGCGTTACTGATTTGCCTTTTAGAACTTCCAGGTGATGGTGCCAAGCAACAGCAACAAAAAAAAGTGCCTGTGCAGGGAACGCCCCCAAATCAAACCCCACCTACGCGGAACCTGCTGCGAGCTGTTAAATAACCCTGGAGTGAGTCCATTTACACAAGTGTATGAAACATCTGGGACCCATCTGGGGATTCTTTGTATTTGGTGTGTATTTATATACATGTTTAGATGTATATAAATAGGGATATTCTTTAACAAAGGTTGCTGACTGGCTTATATCAATGTGTGTGTAGCCCCTTTGTGCGTGTCCCAGGCACTGCCAGGGGACAGGTCGGCCGCAGCAGCTGCTGAGCCCAGCACATGTCGCTGTGGGAGCTGGGCTGGGCGTTCTGTCAGCTCTTGGCAGGCTCAACGTTTGGCTAGTGTGTCTCACTTAATCACAGCCATACCTACAGTAATTATTCATGTGATAGGGATTAATAACCTTTAAGATGTAAATCTTTTTTCAGTGAAGATCCATTTGGGATCTTGATTCTGTTCATGCTCAACTCTTGCTGTCAAATTATTCTAAATAGACCCCCCACTCCTGCCTTTGTAATTGGAAGCATTTTATGTATGATTAGTGTTCCTGGGCTACTCTTATTTTTCCAATGGTTTTTTAGTTCATTAATGTTTTGTTAGCAGTTTTAAATAGCAAAGTACAATGAAGGGTCACCTTATTTCTGCTTGTGTAATGTATTTTGAAATTCCTCTGCTTGCTTTTGGAAGCTGAATACTGAGCCCAGTCATCCTACAGCAGCTGGATGTGTTTCCATCTTTGGAAGAGTCATTGCAATCAAACATGTATATACCTTTATTTCAGAAAAGACACAGGAATCTTATGGTGTCTTAATGTAATCTAAATATAAACCTAAAGGAAACATGCTATAATATTATTGCAGGTTTAGCAATCTGTTACAAAGTTTATTGCAGAGAAATAACTAGGTCAACCTCTGGATGACCTGTCTTTTTGAGTTTCTTCAGTTAGCTTTAGGCTAGAGCTCCACCTTGTGATCCTTCAGCAGGATACATTTTCTTTTTATAGTTAATAATTTAATTATGATTTCACAAAGTTGAGTGACCTCAGAAAGTTTTCATAGGCTTGAGAACACATCCTTGGGAAAATTAAAGCTGGAATTCTGTGAACATGCCATAAAAGAAAAGAAACTGAAAAGCTGATTTTTATGAGGCATTTCAGTTTCGATTTAACTTGTCAGAGTAATCTGCTTATTAGAGCACATTTATTCAGTAACTGGACTTTCATTGTTTGAAATGGCATCTGCAAGAATTTCACTTTTTCAGACTTCACTGTGATGAACTTGATATATTTTAACAGTTCTGGTATGATATTTGGATGGACTGTTTTCCTTTTTTACTGACTTCCTGAACTGGGTACTTTGTTGAGTCATCCAGACTGTGAATGAGGAAGATGTGGCTGTCAGTAATCCTGAATTTCCAGCAGGCTGGAAGGAATGAATGAATGAAATGATACTGAGATGAACAGTGATAGAGAATGACCAGTGTTGCTCTTTTACCATACCAAAACTAGAGAACATGAAATAAAACTGGAAAATTATAAATTCAAGGCATAGAACATGACTCTTTGTCGTCTGGAGTTTGGTTGTGGGGTTTCTGATTTGGAAGATGATCACTGCTGAACACTGAGTTCAAAAAGTAATTGGAAATATTAATGAAAAAGAGTCTTATGAAATATAGGGACAAACTCTGGCTGAAAAAAAAAATCCCCGAGTTATTTCTGGGTGCCAGGAAAGTATTGAGGGAAACTTTTTGCTAAGAACAAATGTGTTCTTCCTTGGGCAACCTCTGTTGGCCCCTGCCAGAGAGGGCACTGCTGGTTGAGCACCAGCAGTCCTTGTCTCCTTCTGGGTGTGTGTAAATCTTGTAAAAGTACCCTTTTCTCAGACAAATGCAAGGGTTTGTTTTGGTTTGGTTTTGGGTTTTTTTTTTTGGTCATTGCTGGAGTCTCAGCTTGACACTGGAGATCCTTTCACTCTTCCCTCATACCCTGTTGCCGGGTGTTCATCTGCAGCTCCTGTTTTCCATAACACCAGTGCAGAGTTGTGCTCGTGAGGGCTAAGTTTCTTCTTCCTTCAAGTAAAACAGTTCTTGAAATGTTTAATTTCAGTAGTTTAACACTTCAGCATCTTGCAAGAACCTGGTAGTTCTTTTCTGTTTTATGAGGTGATTCTGACCAAGCTGCCGTGTTTTCTCTCATGGTTTGTGGTCTGCATTAACAGTTCTTACAAGAAGTTCAAGTTGGTGTAAACAGCAGCCAGTTGTTTTGTTAAGTGACTTATTTGGCTTGTGCGATGTAGAGAGTAAGTACTTGAATCATGTGCCCCTTCTTCATGGTTTTGTTTCATTTTTTCCTTTAAAATATTTTTGTGATTGTAAGAAACTGTGTGGAGTTTTTTGCAAAATTCGTCAGGTTTGGCTTTCATGAAAGGAGCCAATTTTTGTGCAATTGTCACTTCAGTAGATTTGTTGCTTTTCAACATTGAAAATGTGAGCTAGAAAAAATTGAATAGCAGGACATCGATAGACAGGTTGAACTTGAAAGTGGGCAGTGTGGTTTTTGAAGTTTGCATCCTTGCTTTGCACTGGGACTGAATCTCAAGCAGCTTCCAGAAGGACTTGTGTGGCTGTACTCCTTTTTTTTTGATTTTTCTTTTTTCTGTTTCCCCCCTCCCTGTGCACCTGAACAGGTGCCAGCCTGATGACCAGGGCACTGAAATGTGCCTTTTTTTCCAAATTGGAGTTGCTGACTGTGGAATTAAAGTAAATACTGAAAAAAAAAATTGAAAAATCTCAAGTGTAGAGCATTATGATATGTTACTGAGTGTGTGGTTTCACAGACAGCCTGGATGGTATAACAGAGAAGGAAGTCTTACCCTTCTCTCCCTTGCTTGTGGCTGTGCAATCTCCAGTGTTTCCTGTGCCTTGGCTCTGGGTTTCTGCTGTTGAACCAGTTTAGCTTGAGAATCCCAGGGCAAAAATACTCGAGGTGTATTTTGCCTGTTTTAGTGGGGAATTGATGAGGGTGATGGTGAATGGCAGAGCCTGCAGAGGTGTCAGATCACTGGGCAGGGACATCACCCTCCTGGTTGCAGAGAGTGAATGGGATGCAGTGGGCATACGTGCCCATGTGGGTTTAGGGAAGGAAGGAATGGAGTGGCAGAGATTGCTGCTCTGCTGCAGCAGCAGCGACATTTGGGGTGGAACAGGATTTGGTGGCTGCACATACCTTGAGATCCATCAGCCTGTCCTGAGCCTCCTCTCTTTCTGCCACTGTTTATTTCCACTTGGGTTCTCTGCTTTTAAGTAATTGTATGAAATGTGATGAAAGAGAGCCCAGTGAGTTCAGGTTTGTGGTTTCTCTGAGCTGGGGCAGCTGCAGTGGCCCCTGCACTCAGAGTGGCACCTGCAGGGGAAGCAGAGCCATCACTGGCCCCTGTGCACGCCGGGCTCAAACGCGGCCTCTGAATCAGCCACCAGACATGGAGCAACGTGTGCTTGGCATGCCAGAATTAAACCTGTCCCTCACATACCTCATCACCCCAGCGGGCTGCACAGTCAGCACAGACTCTGGAGCTTTTCCTCCTTGGTATTCTGCCTTTAAAATACCTGAACATCACGCTCTCTTCATTTCCCTGTGTAAAAGCGAGCCTGGGGTAGCCAAGTGATACAGAGACCTTCAGGCGGAGTGGTTAAATCTTGTGTTTGAAGTATCCAGGATTTCCCCCCCTTAAAAATAGGAAAGCAATAGCAATAACAAAATCTATTAGTAAGTGCAATATTATAATAAAGTTTAAAGCAGATACTCAGCAATCTTTAGTTATAACACAGGGGTGTTTCTGATGTTTTCCTTTATACCATGTGGATAATATTATCTTCCTTGATATTCTTAGAGTCTTGACAAATGCTTTATGTGTTAAAACTGCTAAGTCTGGTTTTTCAGCTTTGAAAGGCATGGAGTTGTGAAACATCTGGTTATAAGAACTTGTTGTAAGAGCTTGTATTTATGGAAAATGACATGGAAGTTTGCAAAGTGGAAATATAGAGTTGGTACATAAAATGTCCTTAAATGTGCACAAACTGGGCTTTAAGTTAAACATCAAATCTGGTGTTGGTTTGGTCAGCCAGAAATACCCTGGTGGTCTGAAGTCTGGGCTCTGCTGTGCAGTGTTAAAGGTCAAACTAAAATCGAGTAGAGATTTAGAAATTAAATCTGCAACTTGCAAGGTGTTGATGAAAACTGTTCCAGTTTGCTCACCCTATGGAGAAAATAGTAATTCTTGTTGTGTTTGTTTGGGTTTTGTTGTTTTTTGGGGGGTTGTAATTGGTTTTTTTGTTGTTTTGGGTTTATTTTTAATTTTTTTTTCTCTTTTTATTTTACTGTGATGCTTTTACCATTGTGGGAATACTTTGTAGTATCATGTGGGGGTACTTTGTAGGCTCATCGGAAGAGTCAAAAAATCTTAAAGCAGGAAAAGCTTGGTTGGAGACAGGGTTTGGTGTGATCCACATTTTCTGTCCTTCCAACTTTTTTAGCCCTTTATATTTGGAATAATTTTCACTACATTTTTTTTCAATTTTATTCTAGAAGTTGTCTACTACAAAGGAAGAAAGAAAAGTAAGCTTGCACTTCAGACTGCTTTTTGAATACTTTCTAATACAGTGG